>CAWUFW010032859.1:0-13240 GCA_963921515.1 Calotriton arnoldi | reverse complement strand
CGACGAGGACGAAGCCAAGCGACGAGGACGACGCGAAGCAACGAGAAGGACGAACGACACGAACCAACCATGAATCCCTTCGTCCCGATCATACCAATATTCTACATCTACTACCGGAACAGGCACGGACGCGTACGGCGCAGAAGGTAAGTCAGACACCAACCACAAAACACATACAACACGTACACGACACATCACACACATACACTGGGAATCTGAATATACTTGCAACAGCAGCACCATAGGGGCGGGATGCCCATCACCAATGCCACATATGCACACAGGGGCCTGAATGCGCGCCACCACCCCAACCCAGGGGGGGCTGGATGCCAACCACCACAACCACCCTTAGCCAGGGGGGTGCCAGATGCCCACCACCACTACCACCCTTACCCAGGGGGGCTGGATGCCTACCACTACTACCACCCTCACCCAGGGGGGGCTGGATGCCTACCACTACTACCACCCTCACCCAGGGCGGGCTGGATGCCTACCACCACCCTTAGCCAGGGGGGCTGGATGCCTACCACTACTACCACCCTCACCCAGGGGGCAGGATGCCTACCACTACTACCACCCTCACCCAGGGGGGCAGGATGCCTACCACTACTACCACCCTCACCCAGGGGGGCAGGATGCCTACCACTACTACCACCCTCACCCAGGGGGGCAGGATGCCTACCACTACTACCACCCTTAGCCAGGGGGGCTGGATGCCTACCACTACTACCACCCTCAACCAGGGGGGCTGGATGCCTACCACTACTACCACCCTTAGCCAGGGGGCTGGATTCCTACCACTACTACCACCCTTACCCAGGGGGCTGGATGCCCACCACTACTACCACCCTTAGCCAGGGGGCTGGATGCCTACCACTACTACCACCCTCACCCAGGGGGGCAGGATGCCCACCACTACTACCACCCTTAGCCAGGGGGCTGGATGCCTACCACTACTACCACCCTTAGCCAGGGTGGCAGGATGCCTACCACTACTACCACCCTCACCCAGGGGGGCTGGATGCCTACCACTACTACCACCCTCACCCAGGGCGGGCTGGATGCCTACCACCACCCTTAGCCAGGGGGGCTGGATGCCTACCACTACTACCACCCTCACCCAGGGGGCAGGATGCCTACCACTACTACCACCCTCACCCAGGGGGGCAGGATGCCTACCACTACTACCACCCTCACCCAGGGGGCAGGATGCCTACCACTACTACCACCCTCACCCAGGGGGGCAGGATGCCTACCACTACTACCACCCTCACCCAGGGCGGGCTGGATGCCTACCACCACCCTTAGCCAGGGGGGCTGGATGCCTACCACTACTACCACCCTTAGCCAGGGGGGCTGGATGCCTACCACTACTACCACCCTTACCCAGGGGGCTGGATGCCCACCACTACTACCACCCTTAGCCAGGGGGGCTGGATGCCTACCACTACTACCACCCTCACCCAGGGGGCAGGATGCCCACCACTACTACCACCCTTAGCCAGGGGGCTGGATGCCTACCACTACTACCACCCTTAGCCAGGGTGGCAGGATGCCTACCACTACTACCACCCTCACCCAGGGGGGCTGGATGCCTACCACTACTACCACCCTCACCCAGGGCGGGCTGGATGCCTACCACCACCCTTAGCCAGGGGGCTGGATGCCTACCACTACTACCACCCTCACCCAGGGGGCAGGATGCCTACCACTACTACCACCCTCACCCAGGGGGGCAGGATGCCTACCACTACTACCACCCTCACCCAGGGGGCTGGATGCCTACCACTACTACCACCCTTAGCCAGGGGGGGCTGGTTGCCTACCACTACTACCACCCACACCCAGGGGGGGCTGGATGCCTACCACCACCCTTAGCCAGGGGGGGCTGGATGCCTACCACTACTACCACCCTCACCCAGGGCGGGCTGGATGCCTACCACCACCCTTAGCCAGGGGGGCTGGATGCCTACCACTACTACCACCCTCAACCAGGGGGGCTGGATGCCTACCACTACTACCACCCTTAGCCAGGGGGCTGGATGCCTACCACTACTACCACCCTCACCCAGGGCGGGCTGGATGCCTACCACCACCCTTAGCCAGGGGGGCTGGATGCCTACCACTACTACCACCCTCACCCAGGGGGCAGGATGCCTACCACTACTACCACCCTCACCCAGGGGGGCAGGATGCCCACCACTACTACCACCCTTAGCCAGGGGGGCAGGAAGCCTACCACTACTACCACCCTTAGCCAGGGGGCAGGATGCCTACCACTACTACCACCCCCACTCATAGGATGGACAATGCATGACACAACAAGCACACCACAACCTAGGGAATGCAAGATTAAGACATCCCCCCACCACCATGACAAGCGTGTGAGCAGGCTGTGTCAAATGCCTACAACACCGAACATGACATTGAACATACAATGTGACCCCCTAGCACATGTGCCACACATATATGTGTGTGGCACCCACAATGCAAGCAGCCCATGACCATTGTGGCAATGGGGCCTAAACCCCCATCATCACAGTGACCAAAAGGCAAGTGTGGGGTCCATAGCTGAAGCACATTTTGACCATTGTGGCAATGGGGTCTAAACCCCCATCATCACAGTGACCAAAAGGCAAGTGTGGGGTCCATAGCTGAAGCACATTTTGACCATTGTGGCAATGGGGTCTAAACCCCCATCATCACAGTGACCAAAAGGCAAGTGTGGGGTCCATAGCTGAAGCACATGTTGACCATTGTGGCAATGGGGTCTAAACCCCCATCATCACAGTGACCAAAAGGTAAGTGTGGGGTCCATAGCTGAAGCACATTTTGACCATTGTGGCAATGGGGTCTACACCCTCATCATCACAGTGACCAAAAGGTAATTGTTGACAAAGAAAGAGCTGCAACTGCCAAACTGCATGGATCATTCCTGGTCACAGAACCAAAAACTCATCTGTGGCAAAGTAGTGTATGTGTCCCATTGCAACATAAATTGGGGGAGCCAAATACTGCAGTGCAAATGAAACATTCCTTTGGCCATGTGCAGACAAACAACACCCATGGGGGCTGAGACCGTCAACAGTCATCAATGACACAATGACAGAAGTGACCATCAGAATGCAGAACCACATATTTGCACCAATGGGCACACAAATGCAGATACCCTGTGGAGACAGCAGATGTGAGGTGAACAGATACCATACCATGGCAGCAATGGGACACACAAACCATGATCACTGTGCTGACCGATGACCTAGGAGTCCCAGGGACAGCAGGGGAAACACACCAAACAACATACAGCCAATGGCACACCCAAGATATGCCAATGCAGTGGTGCAGATGCACAAACACAAACAGGCAGACCAACACTGTCATCATACACAGCAGGTGAGGGGTGGGGGTGCCAGTGTCCCCAGGCAACAACACAACACATGAGGAGAGCTGAATACCAATCATACAGATGTGCATACACTGCCACACTAAGGTAACTCATGGATCCAAATCCCCTATGTGGGCAAGCAGGCATTGACAGGTGAGAGGGAGCACAAAACACACATGTCACACAGGCACGTAGGAACAACAACTGACACAGCAAGTCACAGACACACCACAGCACCACCCCCAGGGCCCCCACAATGTGGTGACCCTGGGCTGAAGAAAAATACCACTGTGATGACAAAGCTAAATGTCGTTCACACTGTGAACCACAGTCAGGTGTCCTGAGCAACTAACTACCATCACACCTACACAAGCACAAATCAATCAGCATGGCCAGTAAGCCAAGGCCAACATGGAGGCAGGGGACTAGCCGGGCAACAACTCTCATCTGCACACACTCAAGACCACACCCCTCGACCTCCAACAATGTGCAGCAGTGAAGTACACATGCACTGGTGACATTGCACATGCACCCATTACTATTCCAGGGTGGTGGGTGGGAACCAAGGTGTAGAAACACATCACACATGGACACTCAACAAGACTCCTGAATGTCTGACACACTGCACACTACGCTGTACATGGACATGACGGCAATACCACACCGACCAATGGGATCCCAGCCACAGTCACACACCAATGAAGAAGCCAAGGTCACCCACAAAGAACACACATAGACAACAACCAACATTGCAGCCCGGACCCTAAGGAGTGCCAGCAGTCACACACACAACGTGTCACAATCACTGAAAGATAACACAAACTGGAAATCACATGACAGGGGCAAACAACAAGTGCCAAAGGGAAACCTGACTGTGACCCATCTGCGTCAGCACACAAACTCTGCCCTGACAGCAAACACACCTATGGGTGACACCCTGATGACCAGTAATGTGCCATGCACCCACATCACAGAGAACACAGGGAGAAGACTTTGGGGGAACATAGCTCAAGTCAGCAAGCATCACAAACAGGTACAACACTAGGGATCACAGCATGCGCAGATGAATGGAAGTGAACACACAGACATGCACATACAACACACACCTTGGGCGCAGGCAATGTCACACGTGTACACACTGCCATGAGGGGACTCCACTCCTGTGTGAGGAAAGCTGTGCCATATGTTGCCTCAGTAGGGCCCCATCATGTCAGCTGAGCACTTGGTCACACAATCAACAATTAGCACCAAATGAGGGCTCCCATCACATCAGCCTGGTCATGGATGTGCCAAAGGAATCATCAGCACAGATCCAACACACTTGTATAGCAATGTTGCACTGACTACACGGATGAGTCCCTCCCCATTGATGCCCAAACCTGCATGTCCACTGGAGATGGCAACACGGTCAGGGAAGTAGACAAATGCAACGATGGCAGGCACAACAGATGTGCAGGGGTGGAAGCCACAGATATGAAATTGCCAATGTAAGTAGGAAACCCATTGCCAAATACTGAACACATGACACCCTCAGATGCTGCTATTGATGACATGGATACACCACATGATAGGACACATTCCCCCTGGACCACATGGGTTCCTGCACAGTAACACTTCATAATCATGAGACCAGATATCACCATCACTGCAGCAAGGGCATGGTTAGCTGCACCAACAACATGTACATCTGAAGCATGAGCACTAGAGAAAAGAAAGTTGCTTTATTCAGCATATGTGTTGAGGCCAAACGAAGTCCTGAAAAAGGAGCAAAGGCCAATGGCCAGTCCATTGTCAAAGTTCAAACAGGGTGACACTGGCAGATGTCACCCTACGCATGCCTGCACAATACCAGGGACAATCCACTAGGAGGGGCAACCGGGGGGCAGGCCAGGCACCGCAGGGACAGGATCAGGGCTCACCAGGGGGAGTCAGGGAAGGGGTGGTGGGTGCTGGAGAGCCACTGACAACTGCAGTGGAGGTGTCTGACATGGTGTGTGCCGGCACAACTGGGGGGCATGACACAGATGTCGTGGGTGCCGGCACAACTGCAGTGGACCCTGCAGATGGGGTGGACAGGTCCGCCACTGCAGTGCCCAAGTCAGACAGGGCGGTAGTGGACTCCACTGCAGTGCCTACCTCCAGGGAGGAGAATGGGGAACAGGCAAGGTGGGTTGGACAGAGGGGGGACACCCTCACCACATCAGTGGCACAGACAAGCGCAGCGGGGGTGTGGTGCTGGGAGAGCAAGTGGCAGGGGGAGAAGGCCGGAGCATCTTGGGGATGGTATATCTGTGGGTGGGGGAACCTGGGGCAGGGTGTGGTGGGGGCACCTGTGCAGTGGGGGCCTGAGGGATGGAGGACGGAGACCTTGTGCCTGAGCTGCAGGGCGGTGGCGGGGTCTTGCTCTTAGCACTCCGGGGGACTTGCGGGTGGGGGCCTCAGTCCGTCTGCGCCTGGGGGAGGGTGTCCGGGGCGAGGGGCACTCTGCTCCGTGTGGGTGGGCTTCCTCTTCCCCCGGGATGCTGGAGCAGCTTCATCGGTGGGGAAGAGGCCGAGGTCACAGAGGAAGAGCTGCTGTGACTTTGGGGTTGCAGGTGAGGCAAGGGAGGGTGCTTTGGAGGGAGAGGGAACTGAGGACTGCGCAGTGCATGTGGATGCGTGTGTGTGTTCCAGGGCCCCATCCCCTGTGAGTCTGGCTTCAGTCCCCTGAATGTGCGTGCGTGTGCGTTTTGTCATTGGCGTGTGTGTCAGTGTGCTGGATGTGTGTGTGCTGGTGTGTGCCAGTGTGTGTGTGCCTGGGATGGGTAAGGTGCTGGGGAGTGTGGATGGAGCAGAGGCAGGAGGGGTGAGGGACCGTTTGAGGAGGGACACTGCTGCCGTCAGGGAGGAGTCCATGGACCTATTGCCCCTCTGTAGGTCAGACATGCCCGATGAGATGCCCTCCATGAACGACACCAGCTGAGTCAACAGCGCGGTGTGCGCATGGAGGACACTCAGCATGGCTGTCTGCCCTACATGGAGCTGGCGAAGGAGGCACACAGACTCCTCACTCAGGGCAGCAGGGGACACAGGGGCAGGGGGTGCGGTGCCTGGCCCAAAGGAGACACGCTCCCGGACATGGGAGCCTCCACGGACCTGGGGAATGGGAGCCGATGGGAGGGCGGTGGTGGTGCTGGTGGTGGCGGGGACAGCAACACTAGCTGGGGTGTGGTGGCTGCTGACACCCGCCTCCACAAGGGAGTCATCCTCCGAGTTGCTCTGGTCCTCAGCTGAGGTGGATGCTGCTGAGGACTCCTCGGTGTGGCTCCCCTCGCCCTCCGTGCCACTGGGTCCCTCCGACCACTCCTCGGCTGCTGACCCAGTCTGGCTCTCCGGCTCCTCCTGGTCCGTGGAGCTGTCCCCTTCCGTGGCCGTGGATGTATCTGCAAACAATGGGGAAACAGACAGACATCAGTCACCTGCACATAACGCACACACCACTGTGAGCACAGCACATCACAGAGCAAGCCCTGGCATCATTAGTTGTACATTGCTAAAAGTGCACTAATTGAACAGGAGAAGTCAATTGTCAGTCTGATGCCAAGCATGGCACTCACATCCCACATGGCCTTGCACCCATCTGTCTGGTGTCTGTTGGATTGCAACACCCCAGTGTTGACACATGCACCAAGTACACAGTAGTTGGACAGTGCAGAGGACACGGTGTGGACACATCACAGCTCTTGCCACTGAGTCAGTACAGGTTTACGGATGTAAGGGATGCCCAGAGTCAAATAGGAAATGCATGTGATGCATACCAGCGACAGACACCATGATGCACCCATGTCCTGATAGCCAGCGCCACTATGGTGTGCATGTAGCACATGTCACTCCCCTGCAGGATCACCAATCAGTAGACACATGCCATGGCGGAGGCATGACTGCAAAGTCATACATCACTGTCTCAGTGATGTATGACTTTGCAGCCAGACAACAACACTCTGCACTGTGTCACAATAGTAGGTCATGGGGAATGCAAGTCCTGGAGCTGCACAAGTGCACATGTACATCCCCCCACAACACATCCTCTTAACCCTCATCTGTCCAGGTCATACCTATTGGACATATGGGAGACCTGTGACACTACCCTCTGAACCTGAGCCCCTCACACTCTGCTGTGCATGGGGAACAGCTACCTGAACTTCACATTTACATGCCCCAGTCTGCATGGGCAGCTGATCAGACACCTATGTGTCACACAAGTATCGTCTCCTATGGTCACATCTCCAGTGGCATGCTGAGCCCCTACCAAGAAACTCCACAGCAGTCCTGGCGACTAATCCACAGCACACTGACACAGAGGCAGACACCTGAGGGGCAAATCACTGTGCACAATGTGTCCGCTGATACACGGGAGTGGGAGTACAGAGTGTATTGTATGGCCTGGAGTAGGCATGACTGTCCAGCCCCACATGAATGAGGGATGAGCCCTGGACTGTAGGCAGCTGGCTAAGTATGTGTGACACACGTCATATACATACTCCTGGGGCCCAAACATTGTTCCCACCCGCAGCATGGGTGTGTGCCAGGTACCCCAGCCACATGTGGTGGATCAGCTCAGCAATTGGACCACAGATCAAAGTAACACGCTGAATACATGTCAGAATACAGGCATTGTGTAAGCAATGGACCCACCCATGATGCCCACCACAGAGTCAGGGAAACAGATGCTGTCTCCCACCTTGAGTCAAGCAAACTGCAAGGACACAGTCCTAAGTGACAGGATTCCCTGCATGTAAGGGCCACACCTGGGTATCAGATGAGGAGTGGGCAGTGCACAATAGAGGGACATGGCTCCTGGACAACATGACTGCTGTACTGTGGCAGTTCAACCTGGCCCGAGGAGGGCACATAACATGTTAGACAGAGTACACAGTGCAGTCTTTGACTCACCCCCTCCTTGCTGCTCTCTGGCCTTCAGCTGCCCATCCAGGTCTGGAAAGACCACCGCCAGGATCCTGAGCATGTGGGGGGTCAGGGTCCGTGTTCCGCCCCTCCTGCGAGGAGGCGACAGCTTCAGCTGGACCCGTGCAATCCTCCGGGTCCAGCCCCGAAGGTCCTGCCACCTCTTTTGGCAGTTGCGGATCCGGTGCTTGTAGACCCCCACGGACCGGACAGCCCGGACGATGTCCTTCCAGATCTCATGCTTCCGATGGGCAGAAGCCTGTCAGGATGACAAAGTGATAAGGACATTACTACACATGCAACATATCCGTGCATGACACAGTTGCATATACATGTCGCAATCACAGGGGCACATGGTGTACCCAGGCAGTGCACGGCTGCCCATGGACAGTTTTCCAGAAGTCACTACATGGTATCATAGCATGGGGAGTAAAACCCTGTTCAGAAGCACTGTCACTGCACCATACCTGTCCAGTGCAAGTCACTACACACTATGGGGGTGACAACTACTCAGTGAGCCTGCTAGCCAGTGGTGTGCTGACTCTCAGCCTTGCTAGTCAGACAAAATGCACATTCAGAAAGGCAGTGCACAGAACACTCACCTGCTCCCCTGGTGTCCCATACAGCTTGCTGTACTGTGGAAGTAGGCTGTCCAGCAGGGCCTGGTTCTCTTCAAGGCTGAAGGCTGGGGCTCTCTCCACAGTACGTGCCATTGCAGGGTCCAGAGGGGCAGAGACAGCAGCAGTGCAGTGGCAGATGTCGTCCTGGAGCATGTAGTGCAGGCAAGTGGGCTCTCAGGGGAACATGCAGCAATATATATGTGCTGGAGAGGCAGATACTGTCCCTTGTGTCCAAAGTGATAGGTCCAAGTCGTTTGCATCTTCTGAATCTGGCCAATCCATGGAATAGCAGCACCAAAACACGCCCACAGCATCCTTCAAAATTTCAACTTCATGACATACATGATTTTGCAACATTGTTGTGGGTGACCAACTGATTTTCCAGCAACCGACTCGTTCGAATATTCGAAAACGCGTCCGTTGCCAGGCAAGCCCATTGTCAATGGGTGCGCACCGATCGGTCCATTGAGGTACAACGCGCACAGGGGTACAACGCGTACCCGCACACATTGAAAGCAATGGGCCGGCCGGAGGCACCGATCGGTCCATTGCAGTACAACGCGCACAGGGGTACAACGCGTACCCGCACACATTGAAAGCAATGGGCCGGCCGGAGGCACCGATCGGTCCATTGCAGTACAACGCGCACAGGGGTACAACGCGTACCCGAACACATTGAAAGCAATGGGCCGGCCGGAGGCACCGATCGGTCCATTGCAGTACAACGCGCACAGGGGTACTAACGCGTACCCGCACACATTGAATGCAATGGGCCGGCCGGAGGCACCGATCGGTCCATTGAAGTACAACGCGCACAGGGGTACAACGCGTACCCGCACACATTGAATGCAATGGGCCGGCCGGAGGCACCGATCGGTCCATTGCAGTACAACGCGCACAGGGGTACAACGCGTACCACGCACACATTGAAAGCAATGGGCCGGCCGGAGGCACCGATCGGTCCATTGCAGTACAACGCGCACAGGGGTACAACGCGTACCCGCACACATTGAATGCAATGGGCCGGCCGGAGGCACCGATCGGTCCATTGCTGTTCAACGCATCACTGTACATGTGACTGGCATATGTCAGCATGCCTGTCTCAGATGGACATATGCCAGCCACAGATAGCTCCCAGGGAGTGAGGGGCACACCTACATCACGACAGCCTGTCCACACCTTATCATGAAGGCATGTAAGGCTGCATTTCCTATTGTGTGTATGTTGGTGTACATGTTGTCCTGTGGGTGTCACCTGTGGGCAGCCACCCCCAGGCTGTGCACGTGTTAATGGGGACAGGATCCTGGGTGTTACGTGTACGTGACCACTGTGATGTGCAACTGTTCATATCTGTGCATGTGCCATGGTCACATTTCACAGTGGTGTTTGTGTATGTCATGTCACATACCCCGTGAGTCCCATGTGGGACGGTATGTTTGAGCCAGGGTGTCCCAGTGGCACAATAGTGATGGCCCTCCACAGTCTTTGTGCATGTAGTGTTTACAATGTCTCTGATTTCATGTGCACAATGGGAGACAGTCTCCACATCCACGTTGTGTGTGCATGGACTCTGATGTTGTGCGTGTGTGTCACAGACATCCATGGCTCTCCTGCCATGGCAAGTGTGGCCACTACCTGTGGGGGTCATGTTTGTTTTGTTGTGGTGTACACATGATACTCCAGGTGATGCCAGTGTCCATGTGGCATTACAGGGTCCCTGGGAATGTGCCTGTCGTTGAGCTGTGGTGCCTGGGGCACATCTGTCCTCACATGTCACTGGGGGGTGACTGTGACACAGCATCATGATATCCAATGGGCCAACCTGGGACAAATTGATGCCACCTGTAGGACCGTGTTGACAGATGTTGGCCATGTATGTACCATACATGTCGTTCCGGTACTGCACACTTCATGTAGTTGTGCCTCATGATGATGTATGTTGGGATCTTGAGTGTGCTCAATGCCGCATATGTGGGGTGACTGACGATCTTGCTTACTTCTCCTCTGCACTGCAGGGCTCCTGCTGTCCATCGGCCATTCCCAGACCTGGCAACGATGGTGGAACGGGACAGCATCCGACGGTACCGCTTCACCAGGCAGCTGATTGAGGATTTTGCAGTGCAGTTGTCCCCACATTTGCAGCCTGGCCGGCCGTATCCTACAGCGCTGACCCCCAAGGTGAAGGTGATGGCAGCCCTACACTTCTTTGCCACCGGTACCTTCCAACATACTGTGGCGTCTGCTGGTGGGATGTCACAGACCATGTTCAGCCGTGTGCTCCGCGATTTCTTGGCGGCAATGTTGCTCTTCCTGAACCGGTACATCTATTTCCCTAGACTGCGACGACTCACTGACGTGAAGAGTGACTTTTATGCCCTGGGGAGGATGCCGCATGTCATTGGCTCCATTGATGGGACACATGTGGCTTTGGTACCACCACAGGCCCAGGAGCAGGCCTACAGGAACCGCAAGCACTACCACTCGGTCAATGCACTGGTGGTGTGTCTTGCAGACATGACCATCACACACGTGTGTGCCCGTTTCCCTGGTTCAGCACACGATGCCTTTGTGATGAGGAGTAGTCGCATCCCCAGGTTGATGGCACAGATGCAGAACCAGCGTGCCTGGCTTGTCGGTGTGTACTGACTTTGTGCCATTGTGTGTGATCTGATCTGTAGTATTCCGCCCACTTTTCCAAGTCAGCTGATGTGCACTTGTCTGTCCGTAGGTGACTCGGGATACCCCAACATGCCGTGGTTGCTGACACCCCTCAGGAACCCTGTGACACCTGCCCAGATGCGCTACAATGAGGCACATGGTCGGACCAGGAGAGTGATTGAGCGGACCTTTGGTCTCCTGAAGAGCCGCTTCCGCTGCCTGGACAAGACCGGAGGGTCCCTCCCATATGCCCCTGCGAAAGTGTGCAAGATTATCATCGTCTGCTGCATGCTCCACAACCTGGCAGTGCGGAAGGAGTTGCCTCTCATCCAGGATGACGATGACCAACATCCGCCACCTGTGGAGGATCCTGGCCTGGACCACGATGCCAGTGACGATGATGATGATGATGGTGATGGTGATGTCCGCACACAGCTCATCACCAACTTCTTTAGCTGAATGTGAGTATCCTGAGGTGTCATGTGAATGATGTGAGTTGGCATGATGTGTGGGTGGTGCTCTGGTGCTGTTGGAGTGTGTCCATGGGCTACTTGACAGGATGTGTGTTGCGATGTGTGGTGACAGGTGGGCTGTACTCCCCAACAGTGTTGACATGCTAACTTGGTTCTGGGTGGGTATCTTGTAACATGTATTGTGCATGAGTTTTGCTGTTCTGTCCTGTACTGCATTGCTTTTGACTGTGTGTCATTTCTGTCCTTCACAGGGTACTTTCAGATTCGTTTGGTCAACTGTGTCCACCGACGACGTGATTGCACATCCAGGCTGGTAGCTGTTGTGTCCCTACAGGTGATGTGCGCCACACCCATGGACTTCCTTCTGTCTACAGTTGTTGACTGTGTGCCCGCTACCAGGTGGGGTTACCTTGCATCTGTAGTGGTTACGGCATGTTGCTACTGTGTAATAAACCTGTGCTTCACTTAGTGATGTGCGTTGTCTGTGGTCACACATTTGACTGCCATTTGCTTACTGCACCTGTGGGCTACTTGACTACAACTGGGAATGGGTGTGGTGTCTGTGCATTGCACCGTCTTCCCTGGCAACATCAGTGTAGGCAATGAGTCAGATGGCCTAGGTGTGTATGTGTTGTGTAGCCCTGGTGGTGTGTCTCCCTCATATGTGTCACGTTGCCTGTACTCACATGCCTGTGTTGTCCTTGCTGTTGCAGTTCGCATACACTGTGTAATTTTGCAGTTCATCATCCCCATAACAGCACCCACGTTGGAATCACGACAGAGGCAAGTATGGTGTATTAGTGTGTTTATTGTGATAATAGTGCATAGGATGGATTGTGCTGTACATGAATCTTGCAATCCCAAGTTCCTAGATGAATAGAAAGTCCAGGTAGACAGGATCCCCAGTATCGGGGCCACAGTTGTCTGACACATTGTTCCAACTTGTACTCCCCATGCAATGTGTGGGAGTAGTGTTGCCATCAACAGGGTGAACAGTCTGTGCACAAAGGCGAAAATCCAGAACAGGTTCAGGCTTCCTGGGAGTTGCGCTTGGCCATCAGCCTCTCACTTTCCCCTCCTCGGACGACCCCCTCTTCTTGGGGGGCCCTCAAGTGCAGGCTGCTGCGGTGCAGGGGACTCTCCGCCAGAGTCCTCCTCCC
>CAWUFW010032858.1:0-13241 GCA_963921515.1 Calotriton arnoldi | reverse complement strand
AGTCCTGCACTGGGGGAGCAAAAGGTTCCTCTGTGCATATGCCAGTTCAAACCAGCTCAGGGGCTACCTGCCCCTGCTCTGGTGCGAAACTGGACAAAGGGAAGTGGGTGTAGCCACCCCTCCCTTGACCCTCCCATAGGTGGGGCCATAGAGTTAGTCCAACCCCTATTTTTAGAATAAAGGTAGGAACCCAGTCCTTAGGACTTTAGATTATACCTGGACGAAACTCTGACACTGAATCCTGGACCTTCGACGCTCTACGACAAGATTAGAGGACTGAAGAATCTCCCTTGGGGTCAAGGAGTGACTCCCCTGCTTGGCAGGCACCAAAGAAGCATCTGTCCGGTTCGCATTACTGAAGCTCCCGTCGGACGCCAAAGTCATTGCATCACCAGAGGTGGATTCTCAGACTTCCCCGAGGCTACCCTGAGTCCCCAGCAAAGCTGAGGCCCGTGGCTATCGTGGGTGACTTGAGACCGTGACCCCTGGACACCGAGCACATTTGCAAGTGCACCATCTTCTGGGTCTCCCAAGAAGTCGTGCTTTGGGCTCCGAGTAGCCCTAGCCTCCAGCACCACCTGCACCGAAGATCACTGGCCCCCACTCCACGAGTGTCCTGCAAGCCAGCTCCACGTGCGGCGTCACGAGGCTCCTTCGCGGTCGCTAGCCCGTTGGCTAGTAGCCCTTAACGAAGGCCAATCTTTTCCTTACTTGGCATCCTGGTTGCTCCAGGCCTGCCCTCACTTAGCCTCGCTGGGTGAGTTCCACAGACCTTGCTGGTCTGCACCATCGACGATCTTCATCTTGCTCAAGACTTGCCGTTGCCAAGGCTTGTTGGGTCCAATCCGGTCGCCGACACCTCAGCATTCGACAGACATCGAGCACCAGCCCGAATCCTGCTCCTGGTCGCCGACAACGCCTCCCGGACCTCGTGGCTGAAGAGTCAAGATGACCATCAACGCACCTGAAGCACTCGACATCGGTGGGCATCTGTCCATCGCCTTCCTGGTCACTGGCTAGTGACCCAGACTCTGTCCCCTCTGCTTTCAGGTTCACCAGAACTCCGATCCACTCTGGGATCCACCCGGACACTTTTCTCTTGGCCGCCAGCAGCACTTTGCAGCAGATCGCCATTCGAATCGACGACGAAACCCGACCCCGAAAGGCACCTATGCACCCGGCTTCCCTGGGTGAGGTAACACGAGTACTCCGGTGCTCCCGTGGGTAGAGACTCTTCAAAGTCCTAGATCTCAAAGGGTTTTGTCCTAGTCCTCTTCTAAGTGTCCCTTTCTCTATTTTCCCGATCCCGACTTTCTCCATAGAAGTTAACGGCGTATCGCGGTTGTGTATTTACACTGCACGCGCTCTCCCGTGGGTCCCCTGTGTCACTACCTTGGGTGGTTCCTTGTGGTCCAAGCACTTCTAGAGGCTCTAGGCCTAGTGTCTAGTTCAGTCGTGGTTCGCATACCACTTTATTGGTATATGGCTTGGTACGCCCCTAGGGCCCAAACGTGTATTTGTGCTATTACTGTGATTTAAGATCTTATAACCTATGTACTTCGAACTCTAGCCTCATAAAGAGACTAGAGGGGTGTGTCTAGTAATAAATACATATATTTTGAATATATACCTGGTGTGGTGCTCTGTTCATTTGGTCACTCAAGAGATTATAGACTGGTAAAACAAGCTGCTTTACATTCCTTCAAGACTTAGCCTGAAGGCTGCTCTCCATAGCTACCACTAGGATAGCTTTCAATAAGGTTGTCTTTAACCTACCTACCATAAGAGTCGATTTAGACTGGTGCAAGGTGCCCACTATAATTAGTGGACAGCATATGCCAGGCCAACTTCTCACACACTGCACTACCCTAAACCCTAAAACACTACCCCCAGCAGTACCCATATACTACCCAAACACCACTGCACTACCCTAAACCCTAAAACACTACCCCCAGCACGTACCCCCTACACTACCCGAACACCATTGCACTGCCCTAAACCCTGAAACCACCACCCCCAGCAGTACCCCCTACACTGCCCAAACACCACTGCACTACCCTAAACCACTGAAACACCACCCCAGCACGACCCCCTACACTACCCGAACACCACTGCACTACCCTAAACCCTAAATACTACCCCCAGCACGACCCTCTACACTACCCAAACACCACTGCACTGCCCTAAACCCTAAAACACTACCCCCAGCACGACTCCCTACACTACCCACACACCACTGCACTACCCTAAACCCTAAAACACCACCCCAGCACGACCCCTACACTACCCAAACACCACTGCACTACCCTAAACCCTAAAACACTACCCCCAGCATGACCCCCTACACTACCCAAACACAACTGCACTGCCCTAAACCCTAAATCACTACCCCCAGCATGACCCCTACACTGCCCAAAGACCACTGCACTACCCTAAACCCTCAAACACCACCCCAGCACGACCCCCTACACTACACAAACACCACTGCACTACCCTAAACCCTGAAACACCACCCCTGCACTCCCTACACTACACAAACACCGCTGCACTACCCTAAACCCTAAAACACTACCTCCAGCACGACCCCCTACACTACCCTAACACCACTGCACTACCCTAAACCCTAAAACACTACCCCTAGCAGTACCCCCTACACTACCCAAACACCACTGCACTACCCTAAACCCTAAAACACTATCCCCAGCAGTAACCCCTACACTACCCAAACACCACTGCACTACCCTAAACCCTGAAACACTACCCCCAGCACGTACCCCTACACTACCCAAACACCACTGCACTACCCTAAACCCTGAAACCACCACCCCCAGCACGACCCCCTACACTGCCCGAACACCACTGCACTACCCTAAACCCTGAAACACTACCCCCAGCACGACCCCCTACACTGCCCAAACACCACTGCACTGCCTTAAACCCTAAACACCACCCCCAGCACGACTCCCTACACTACCCAAACACCACTGCACTACCCTAAACCCTAAAACACCACCCCCAGCACAACCCCTACACTGCCCGAACACCACTGCTCTGCCCTAAACCCTAAAACACCACCCCCAGCACGTCCCCCTTAACTGCCCGAACACCACTGCACTGCCCAAAACCCTGAAACACTACCCCCAGCATGACCCCCTACACTGCCCGAACACCACTGCACAGCCCAAAACCCTGAAACACTAGCCCCAGCACAACCCCCTACACTGCCCGAACACCACTGCACTAAACTCTGAAACACCAGCCCCGGCACGACCCCCTATACTGCCCGAACACCACTGCACTGCCCTAAACCCTGAAACACCAGCCCCAGCACGACCCCCTACACTGCCCGAACACCACTGCACTGCCCTAATCCCTGAAACACCAGCCCCAGCACGACACCCTACACTGCGGGAAGACCACTGCTCTGCCCTAAACCCTGAAACACCAGCCCCAGCATGACCCCCTACACTGCCCGAACACCACTGCACTGCCCTAAACCCTGAAACACCACCCCCTGCACGACCCCCTACACTGCCCGAACACCACTGCACTGCCCTAAACCCTAAAACACCACCCCCTGCACGACCCCCTACACTGCCCGAACACCGCTGCAATGCCCTAAACCCTGAAACACCACCCCCTACACTGCCCTAACACAACTGCACTGCCCTAAACCCTGAAACACCACCCCACACGACCCCCTACACTGCCCAAACACCACTGCACTGCCCTAAACCCTGAAACACCACCCCTAGCACGACCCCCTACACTGCCCGAACACCACTGCCCTGCCCTAAACCCTGAAACAGCACCCCCAGCACAACCCCCTACAATGCCCGAACACCACTGCCCTAAACCCTGAAACACCACCCCCTGCACGACCCCCTACACTGCCCGAACACCACTGCACTGCCCTAAACCCTAACAAACCACCCCCTGCACGACCCCCTACACTGCCCGAACACCACTGCACTGCCCTAAACCCTGAAACACCACCCCCTGCACGACCCCCTACACTGCCTGAACACCACTGCACTGCCCTAAACCTGAAACACCACACCCAGCACGACCTCCTACACTGCACGAACACCACTGCACTGCCCTAAACCCTAAAACACAACCCCCAGCACGACCCCCTACACTGCCCGAACACCACTGCACTGCCCTAACCCCTAAAACACCACCCCCAGCACGACCCCCTACACTACCCGAACACCACCGCACTACCCTAAACCCTAAAACACTCCCCCCAGCACGACCCCCTACACTACCCGAATACCACTGCACTGCCCTAAACCCTA
This sequence comes from Calotriton arnoldi, assembly GCA_963921515.1. Classification (NCBI taxonomy): domain Eukaryota; kingdom Metazoa; phylum Chordata; class Amphibia; order Caudata; family Salamandridae; genus Calotriton; species Calotriton arnoldi. The sequence continues at coordinate 8,940 of CAWUFW010032858.1, read as the reverse complement.
AAACACTCCCCCAGCATGACCCCCTACACTACCCAAACACCACTGCACTGCCCTAAACCCTAAAACACTCCCCGAGCACGACCCCCTACACTGCCCGAACACCACTGCACTGCCCTAAACCCTGAAACACCAGCCCTAGCACGACCCCCTACACTGCCCGAACACCACTGCACTGCCCTAAACCCTGAAACACCACCCCTGCACGACCCCTACACTGCCCGAATACCACTGCACTGCCCTAAACCGTGAAACACCACCCCAGCACGACTCCCTACATCGCCCGAACACCACTGCACTGCCCTAAACCCTGAAACATCCCCCACAGCAAGACCCCTACACTGCCTGAACACCACTGCCCTAAACCCTGAAACACCACCCCCAGCAAGACCCCCTACACTGCCCAAACACCACTGCACTGCCCTAAACCCTGAAACACCACCCCTGCACGAACCCCTACACTGCCTGAACACCATTGCACTGCCCTATACCCTAAAACACTACCCCCAGCACGACCCCCTACTCTGCCTGAACACCACTGCTCTGCCCTAAACCCTAAAACACTACCCCCAGCACGAACCCCTACACTGCCCGAACACCACTGCTCTGCCCTAAACCCTAAAACACCACCCCCAGCACGTCCCCCTACACTGCCCGAACACCACTGCACTGCCCAAAACCCTGAAACACTACCCCCAGCATGACCCCCTACACTGCCCGAACACAACTGCACAGCCCAAAACCCTGAAACACTAGCCCCAGCACAACCCCCTACACTGCCCGAACACCACTGCACTAAACCCTGAAACACCAGCCCCGGCACGACCCCCTACACTGCCCGAACACCACTGCACTGCCCTAAACCCTGAAACACCAGCCCCAGCATGACCCCCTACACTGCCCGAACACCACTGCACTGCCCTAAACCCTGAAACACCAGCCCCAGCACAACACCCTACACTGCGGAAAGACCACTGCTCTGCCCTAAACCCTGAAACACCAGCCCCAGCATGACCCCCTACACTGCCCAAACACCACTGCACTGCCCTAAACCCTGAAACACCACCCCTGCACGACCCCCTACACTGCCCGAACACCACTGCACTGCCCTAAACCCTGAAACACCACCCTGCAGACCCCTACACTGCCCTAACACAACTGCACTGCCCTAAACCCTGAAACACCACCCCGCACGACCCCCTACACTGCCCAAACACCACTGCACTGCCCTAAACCCTGAAACACCAGCCCCAGCATGACCCCCTACACTGCCTGAACACCACTGCCCTGCCCTAAACCCTGAAACAGCACCCCCAGCACAACCCCCTACAATGCCCGAACACCACTGCCCTAAACCCTGAAACACCACCCCCTGCACGACCCCCTACACTGCCCGAACACCACTGCACTGCCCTAAACCCTGACAAACCACCCCCTACACTACCCGAACACCACTGCACTGCCCTAAACCCTAAAACACTCCCCCCAGCACGACCCCCTACACTACCTAAACACCAATGCACTACCCTAAAACACTACCCCCGCACGACCCCCTACACTACCCAAACACCAATGCACTACCCTAAACCCTAAAACACTACCCCGCACGATCCCCTACACTACCCAAAGACCACTGCACTACCCTAAACCCTAAAACACTACCCCCCGCATGACCCCCTACACTACTCAAAGACCACTACACTACCCTAAACCCTAAAACACTACCCCCGCACGACCCCCTACACTACCCAAAGACCACTGCACTACCCTAAACCCTAAAACACGACCCCCAGCACGACCCCCTACACTACACAAACATCACTGCACTACCCTAAACCCTAAAACACTACCCCCTACACTACACAAACACCGCTGCACTACCCTAAACCCTAAAACACTACCTCCAGCATGACCCCCTACACTACCCAAACACCACTGCACTACCCTAAACCCTAAAACACTACCCCCAGCAGTACCCCTATACTACCCAAACACCACTGCACTACCCTAAACCCTAAAACACTAACCCCCAGCAGTACCCCTACACTACCCAAACACCATTGCACTACCCTAAACCCTAAACCACTACCCCCAGCAGTACCCCTACACTACCCAAACACCACTGCACTACCCTAAACCCTAAACCACTACCCCCAGCACGACCCCCTACACTACTCAAACACCACTGCACTACCCTAAACCCTAAATCTACCCCCAGCACGACCCTCTACACTACCCAAACACCACTGCACTACCCTAAACCCTAAAACACTACCCCCAGCATGACCCCCTACACTACACCACCACTGCACTACCCTAAACCCTAAAACACTACCCCAGCATGACCCCCTACACTACCCAAACACCACTGCACTACCTTAAACCCTAAAACACTACCCCCAGCACGACCCCCTATACTACCCAAACACCACTGCACTACCCTAAACCCTAAATCACTACCCCCCGCATGACCCCCTACACTACCCAAAGACCACTGCACTACTCTAAACCCTAAAACACGACCCCCAGCACGACCCCCTACACTACACAAACACCACTGCACTACCCTAAACCCTAAAACACTACACAAACACCGCTGCATTACCCTATACCCTAAAACACTACCTCCAGCACGACCCCCTACACTACCCTAAGACCACTGCACTACCCTAAACCCTAAAACACTACCCCCAGCAGTACCCCCTACACTACCCAAACACCACTGCACTACCCTAAACCCTAAAACACTATCCCCAGCAGTACCCCTACACTACCCAAACACCATTGCACTACCCTAAACCCTAAAACACTACCCCAGCAGTACCCCTACACTACCCAAACACCACTGCACTACCCTAAACCCTAGACCACTACCCCCAGCACGACCCCCTACACTACCCAAACACCACTGCACTACCCTAAACTCTAAATCTACCCCCAGCACGACCCCTATACTACCCAAACACCACTGCACTACCTTAAACCCTAAATCTACCCCCAGCACGACCCCTACACTACCCAAACACCACTGCACTACCCTAAACCCTAAAACACTACCCCAGCACGACCCCTACACTACACCAACGCCACTGCACTACCCTAAACCATAAAACACTACCCCAGCACGACCCCCTACACTACCCAAACACCACTGCACTGCCCTAAACCCTAAAACACTACCCCAGCACGACCCCTACACTGCCCAAACACCACTGCACTACCCTAAACCCTAAAACACTACCCCCAGCACGACCCCCTACACTACACAAACACCACTGCACTGCCCTAAACCTTAAAACACTACCCCCATCACGACCCCCTATACTACACAAACACCACTGCACTACCCTAAACCCTAAATCTACCCCAAGCATGACCCCTACACTACACAATCACTGCACTACCCTAAACCCTAAAACACTACCACCAGTACGACCCCTACACTACACAAACACCACTGCACTACCCTAAACCCTAAAACATGACCCCCAGCACGACCCCCTACACTACACAAACACCACTGCACTACCCTAAACCCTAAAACACTACCCCCTACACTACACAAACACCGCTGCACTACCCTAAACCCTAAAACACTACCTCCAGCACAACCCCCTACACTACACAAACACCACTGCACTACCCTAAACCCTAAAACACTACCCCCAGCAGTACCCCCTACACTACCCAAACACCACTGCACTACCCTAAACCCTAAAACACTCCCCCCAGCACGACCCCCTACACTACCTAAACACCAATGCACTACCCTAAAACACTACCCCCCGCACGACCCCCTACACTACCCAAACACCAATGCACTACCCTAAACCCTAAAACACTACCCCGCACGATCCCCTACACTACCCAAAGACCACTGCACTACCCTAAACCCTAAAACACTACCCCCGCATGACCCCCTACACTACTCAAAGACCACTACACTACCCTAAACCCTAAAACACTACCCCCGCACGACCCCCTACACTACCCAAAGACCACTGCACTACCCTAAACCCTAAAACACGACCCCCAGCACGACCCCTACACTACACAAACATCACTGCACTACCCTAAACCCTAAAACACTACCCCCTACACTACACAAACACCGCTGCACTACCCTAAACCCTAAAACACTACCTCCAGCATGACCCCTACACTACCCAAACACCACTGCACTACCCTAAACCCTGAAACACTACCCCCAGCAGTACCCCTATACTACCCAAACACCACTGCACTACCCTAAACCCTAAAACACTACCCCCAGCAGTACCCCCTACACTACCCAAACACCATTGCACTACCCTAAACCCTAAACCACTACCCCAGCAGTACCCCCTACACTACCCAAACACCACTGCACTACCCTAAACCCTAAACCACTACCCCCAGCACGACCCCCTACACTACTCAAACACCACTGCACTACCCTAAACCCTAAATCTACCCCCAGCACGACCCTCTACACTACCCAAACACCACTGCACTACCCTAAACCCTAAAACACTACCCCCAGCATGACCCCCTACACTACACCACCACTGCACTACCCTAAACCCTAAAACACTACCCCAGCATGACCCCTACACTACCCAAACACCACTGCACTACCTTAAACCCTAAAACACTACCCCCAGCACGAACCCCTATACTACCCAAACACCACTGCACTACCCTAAACCCTAAATCACTACCCCCGCATGACCCCTACACTACCCAAAGACCACTGCACTACTCTAAACCCTAAAACACGACCCCCAGCACGACCCCCTACACTACACAAACACCACTGCACTACCCTAAACCCTAAAACACTACACAAACACCGCTGCATTACCCTATACCCTAAAACACTACCTCCAGCACGACCCCTACACTACCCTAAGACCACTGCACTACCCTAAACCCTAAAACACTACCCCCAGCAGTACCCCTACACTACCCAAACACCACTGCACTACCCTAAACCCTAAAACACTATCCCCAGCAGTACCCCTACACTACCCAAACACCATTGCACTACCCTAAACCCTAAAACACTACCCCAGCAGTACCCCTACACTACCCAAACACCACTGCACTACCCTAAACCCTAGACCACTACCCCCAGCACGACCCCCTACACTACCCAAACACCACTGCACTACCCTAAACTCTAAATCTACCCCCAGCACGACCCCCTATACTACCCAAACACCACTGCACTACCTTAAACCCTAAATCTACCCCCAGCACGACCCCCTACACTACCCAAACACCACTGCACTACCCTAAACCCTAAAACACTACCCCCAGCACGACCCCCACACTACACCAACGCCACTGCACTACCCTAAACCATAAAACACTACCCCAGCACGACCCCCTACACTACCCAAACACCACTGCACTACCCTAAACCCTAAAACACTACCCCCAGCACGACCCCTACACTGCCCAAACACCACTGCACTACCCTAAACCCTAAAACACTACCCCCAGCACGACCCCCTACACTACACAAACACCACTGCACTGCCCTAAACCTTAAAACACTACCCCCAGCACGACCCCTACACTACACAAACACCACTGCACTACCCTAAACCCTAAATCTACCCCAAGCATGACCCCCTACACTACACAATCACTGCACTACCCTAAACCCTAAAACACTACCACCAGTACGACCCCCTACACTACACAAACACCACTGCACTACCCTAAACCCTAAAACATGACCCCCAGCACGACCCCCTACACTACACAAACACCACTGCTCTACCCTAAACCCTAAAACACTACCCCTACACTACACAAACACCGCTGCACTACCCTAAACCCTAAAACACTACCTCCAGCACAACCCCCTACACTACCCTAACACCACTGCACTACCCTAAACCCTAAAACACTACCCCCAGCAGTACCCCCTACACTACCCAAACACCACTGCACTACCCTAAACCCTAAAACACTATCCCCAGCAGTACCCCTACACTACCCAAACACCATTGCACTACCCTAAACCCTAAAACACTACCCCAGCAGTACCCCTACACTACCCAAACACCACTGCACTACCCTAAACCCTAAACCACTACCCCCAGCACGACCCCCTACACTACCCAACCACCACTGCACTACCCTAAACCCTAAATCTACCCCCAGCATGACCCCTTACACTACCCAAACACCACTGCACTACCTTAAACCCTAAATCTACCCCCAGCACGACCCCCTACACTACCCAAACACCACTGCACTACCCTAAACCCTAAAACACTACCCCCAGCACGACCCCTACACTACAGCAACACCACTGCACTACCCTAAACCCTAAAACACTACCCCAGCACGACCCCCTAAGACATATTAAAAACATTCATGCCACACAGTAAAAGCATCTTTTGGTAGAAACAGGTGGACAACGGGAGGCGGGTGGGACAGTGAGGAATCCACAGGCAGATACTGTATCCACCAGAAAACGCGTTACCGAAGGTAAGTAACTTGCTCTTCTGATGGATACTTCTGCCTGTTGATTCCTCACCTTTTGAATAGAATCCTCAAGCCGTACCTCACTTGGAGGAGGGTGTCCACCTGACTAGACCAAAAAATCTTGCAAAACAGATCGAGCAAAATGGCCATCCCTCCTAACCTCCGAATCCAATAATAATCAAATAATTTTTATTCGAAATTATATTGAAAATAATACTTTAAAAATACTTTTATTAATAAATTTAGACAAACACTTAAAGGAAAACTTTTATTTATAATTAATTTAAAGATATTTCATACTTTACAAATTACGCCGAAGTCTCGACCCCAGCGCGACTTTTCAAAATGGCTACCGGAATGCGTGCAGCCTTCGTGTAAGGTGCGCGAAGGGTGCGCGACTTCTGTATAATATTTTAAAAAAAAGAATGAATATAGTTTTCCTAACTAAAAATTATTCACAATTTTTTTAAATATATATATATGTATATATATATATATATATATATATATATAAAGAAAATAAAAAAAAACATAGGATTGAGGTACATTAGACTTACAAATTTTAATTTAAAAAACCTTTGAAATTCACTGGAAAAACCATAGGTTTCAGGCACGTTATAGTTAGAAATTAGCATTTAAAAAACCATAGAAATTCACTGAAAAAACCATAGGTTTCAGGCACGTTATAGTTAGAAATTAGCATTTAAAAAACTATAGAAATTAACTGAAAAAACCATAGGTTTCAGGAACGTTATAGTTAGTTGGACATTTCACTTGTACAAAACCATAGAAATTCCGGCGTAATAGTTAGTTCAGCTAACAATAACTCGCGCCCCCGCAATGCACTGCTGATGACGTCACATATTACATCATTCATGACATGGTCAGTGATATCACTGATGACATCACTGATGACATCTCAAATGACATCACATTGATGACATCATCCACGTGAAAATATGATGCACCTCCTCACACCTGAATATAACCTTTGATAGTTGATACACCCACTCTAAAATACAGACTACCATTTTCGAAAAAATAGACACATCAATACCAGTTACTAAATATGCACTGACTGATTCCTAGGTCTACACACACATCCACTCATTCACCCATACAGTCACTCATACATGCAGTCACTCATCAATACAACACTATCATATGCACTCATACACCTATACAGACACTCACATACTGCCACATATCCAGAGTTACTCACACACTTAGTCAGTCATGCAAAGAATCAATCATACTTCCATTTACTCACCTATACAGTTATACAGACACAACCTCACTTATTCATACAGATACTGACACATAATCACTCTGTTATAGAATCACTGATACAAATACACACTCATCCATGCAGCCACTCTCACAATTACTGACTCTCACATATAGTTATTTATATACACCATCACTCACATATACTGCCTTTTACATATGTAGTTACTTGCACATGTACCACTGAGACATCCATTCACTCACCAACACACTCATACACACACTCACCCACCCATACAGCTGTTTCCACATGCACTCTTGAACCCATACACCCAGTGAATCAACCACTAACACATCTATGCACAGAGTCACACACCTCCCACCCACCCACACACTCACTCGGGCAGCCATACAAATACTCAGGCAAGCAATCAATAACCCATATAGACACTCATGCAGCTACTCACCAACCCATGCAGCAGCTTACACAACAACAGACAGACTGATACAGACTTTCACACAGTTTAGTCACTAACCCATGCATTCAGTAAGACACATTTAATCACTCACTTATACAGTCAGTCACGTACCTACTAAATCCTCCATACAGACACTTATACACCCACTCATTCCTCAATACAGCTTGGCATATATCTAAAACAAAATTAAACTTTACAGAAACACACAGTCACTGGATGATGTCATCAGTGATGTCATTTGAGATGTCATCAGTGATGTCATCAGTGATGTCACTGACCATGTCATGAATGATGTAATATGTGACGTCATCAGCAGTGCATTGCGGGGCGCGAGTTATAGTTAGCTGAACTAACTATAACGCCGGAATTTCTATGGTTTTGTACAAGTGAAATGTCCAACTAACTAGAACGTTCCTGAAACCTATGGTTTTTTCAGTTAATATATATATATATATATTTATATTTTAATGTTTAAATTGTTATAAAGGTTTGTAGTTTATATAAAAATACATTTTTAACTCACGTTGCTATGCATTTTTTAAATAATTTTTTTATTGACGTCATAAGGTCATAACTAAGACACTATATATCACATTAACAAAAAATTCCATCAATTAGCTCTGCTAATGTAGTAAAATATTACAGTCAGACAATCACTGACCGGATGTAGCTGAATGCATGAAAGGAAAACAAAAAGAGGGCAGCCAAGTACAACAAAAAACGAAAATAAAAGGGACCAATGGGGATGGGTGGT
>CAWUFW010032857.1:0-13243 GCA_963921515.1 Calotriton arnoldi | reverse complement strand
CCCGGCCATGCAAAATCCCAATTAGGGGGGCCAGAACTTTTTTAAACACATCTGGAGGAGAGGAACACAGCCCAAAAGGCAATACCTTGAACTGATAATGATGGCCCAACACACAGAAGCGCAGAAACCTCTGGGACTCCCAATGGACAGGGACGTGGAGATACGCATACTGCAGGTCGAGGGAAGCCAGAAAATCCCCTTGATTGATCAAAGGAAGAATCACCTGCAGGGACACCATTTTGAACTTGACCAGGGGGATGAACCAATTCAGCCACTTCAGATCCAACACGGGCCTGAGGTCGCCAGCATGCTATTCCACCAAAAAAAGAACTGAGTAAATCTGGAGCCCCCTCTGCTCCGGCGGTACCGGAACCACAGTGCCTTTGTCCCCGAGACAACTAATCCCTGCCAGGAGTGCCTCCTTTCTCAATTCCTCTCTGGGACAGGATGTGACTCGAAAATTGTCTGGGGGTGTCATGACAAACCCAATGCAAAAACCTTCCAACACCACCTGAAGGACCCATTGATCCGAAACCAACCCCTTCCATCTGTCCACAAACAGAGACAGGCGACCTCCCACTGGCCCCCGTCCACAGCCAGATAGTCAGGGTTTCGAGGAGGCAGAAGAGTTGGAAGAAGCAGTAGGGAACCAGGACTTGTCAGATGAAGGAGCACCCCGGCCACGCCCCCTTCCACGAAAGGGCTGGTGAACCCTGCCTTGATGAGCCAGACCAAAGGCCCTCCGTGCCCCAAAGAACTGTGAACGTGATGATCTCTCAGGGGCCAAAAGCTTGCGATCCTCTGCAGACTTTTTTTTACCATATCCTCCAAAGGAGTACCAAAGAGCTTGACCCCAGAAAAAGGAATTTTCATAAGCAAGCCCCTCTGAGCAGCATCCGCCTTCCAGGAACGTAACCACATCTGGTGGCGAGCCGCAATAAAAGACCCAGCCGTAGAGGCTGCCGCCCCGAAGGCATCAAAAGAAATGTCAGAAAGGAGCCACACCTGTTGCTCCATCAGAGCGAGAGTGGGGGAGATGTCCTCGCCCTGGTCCATCAATTCCGCCAACGACTGGAAATCTTTCATCAATGACTGAATCGCATAAGAGGAATAGGTAGCAGCCCTAATAGAAAAATTGGAAGCAGCAAAAGTGCGCTTTACAGCTGCATCAACCTTTTTATCTACAGGGTCTGCCGGAGAAGCATTCTCTGAAATAATAGTCCCCTGTGATAACATGCCAGCCATCAAGGAATCAACCTTCACCGAGGGAGGAAACTTATCAGCAAAGTCCTGCAAGGGGTACCGTTTCGCTAGAAACCTGGGAAATCCATGCCTATCTACATCCTTCCACTCTGTCTCCAAAACCTTCAAAACGGATGAGTGAAGAGGCAACGACTCGGGTTCCTTCTTTTGGTATTGGGGAAACAAATCTGTGTCCTCCTCAGCAACTCCAGACTCAGGGAACAACAGATTAGAGTGAATATGCTGAAGGACGTCTTTCAGGTCTGAACCCTATACATAACGCCCCTTAAGTTAAACATCCTCCTTCCCATCAGACTCATGGGAGGGACCAGAATCAAACCTAGGCTTCTTTGAAGGAGGAACAGCCTCCCTGTCCTGAAAAGCTGCAGCAACCGTAGCTTGGATCATCTGTTGAATCACAGCCAAAGAAGGTAAAGGCTCTGCAGGTTCAAACACCTCCACATTGTGGGATTTTTACAAGGCTTTTCCCCCTTCCATTGCAGTTTGTACGACAACACCCATGCAGAACTGCTAGGCAAAACCACTACGACAAGCCAGGACCCTTAAAAACATTCCCGTTGCCAGTAAAAACCCCCACAATGCATCTGGACGGCCACTGGCACGTCCGTAGCATGCACGTCACTCAGCCGCATAAACAAGCTGACCTGGACAGCTGGCGAACGGGGAAACGATGTCGGCGTAGACCCACACCCCCAAGCCTCCGTCCGAAGCCGCGGACCACATGGACCGAAACCCCGAGGGAGACACGCCAGTGAGTCTCCCCCTCCCCCTCGTTCATGCAGGAATGCAACAGAGCCATCCACACAATCTGGGGGAGCACATGACCAGGCAACTCTCCCGATCCAACGCGCATTACTGCCGAGTTTGCTAGAGCAGGACCTGGCCGACACAGCGTGCACAAGACACGCGACATAAGGCAAATGAAGAGCTCCCCATGAAGTCTGCTAGAGCAGGACACGGGGAATCCATCTGTAGAGGTCGCCCCAGCATGCATCCCACACCTCAACCTCCCCCGGGGAACACAGAGTCCGCTACAGCAGGACCGCCATCCCCACTTACCTCCAAACAGGATACAGCACTCGGAGTAGTGCAGAAACAAAAAAACAGGTTGTGGATATGGTGTTCTATCCTTTTATATGATTGGTGGAGGACAATGGGGGCCATATTGGAGGGATAGGGAGACTAGTAAGCTAACTGATTTTTACTTGGAGTTTCTGTGGGAGCATAATGCTCATGTGTGATTTCTGTGGCGAGGAAGACGGACGAGGAGGTAATGCCTAATTGTTATTGCTTTGTGTCTAGCACCATCTTTTTCAAGTAGCAAGCTGTAGTTTGTGATTCTGTCACAAGGTGGTGCAAGGCTGTTGGCAAATTATTATAGCCAGTAGAATAACAGGACCATTTTTACCAGACTGTTTTCTTTTAATCTTTGACGTTCAAGACTGCTCTGTGTGAGACAAAAATAAAGTATCCACATCACCTAACATTGATTCAGGTGGTGCCTACCAGCAACTACCAGCTCAAAATAAGTATTGCTTTAGGCAGTGCTTTAGTTTATAAAGAAAGTACTTTATTACAGATAAAAGTGGATACTACACACAAGATAAAGATTAGCAAAGAACCAGGTCTATCTTGCCCCTTCCTACCCAGAGAACTGAGTCCAACTGTTGCTATAGCACCTCAGCACTAAGCACTAGATTTTCTCATAAGAATAGCTCTATGTTAAAGAGTTCCTGGATCAAAGTGTTTGCCTCACTTCTTAAAGACAACAGCCACCAGTAGAGTGTTACTCCTGGAACTCAAGTCTCTCTGCTACCAAGTGTGCAGCTCAGATGTGGGCTATAGAGGATCCTGGAACAAAGTACTGGTCAGGCTGCCTACTATTTATCTCCAGAGCTGCCTAATCAGCTCTCTTGCATAGTTCAATTATTATGGGGCTCCTCCAATCAAATACTGATTGGCTACTGCATGGTCCAGTCATGCCCGATCCATGGCAAAAGGAGGCCCATCAAGCAGCACATGTACAGATGTGGATTCAGCCCAGACAGTAAGCCACATGAACAGCATTTAGGGGTTTGCAGTGTGGCACTTCTTATGACCCCTTGCACTGTCTTTGTTACTCATGGGCTCAATGCTGCCAATATCAGTGCCAAGAACATAGGGGCAGCTTATCCTTATGGGTGTCGTGCTCCACCTACCTGGTTGTCTGGACATTTTTATTACACAACTAGAGAATAACCAATTATTCACTATAGGTGTAATGAAAAATACATAACACCATGAGCTGAAACTGGACCTTCTCTGGCAGCTGAAGTAAGTCATGAAAAATACTTTAAATGTATGTTGTGTGCATGCGTGAAGCAGAGTGTTTCGATAAGGGAGAGCATGTATGTGTGACTGAATGTGTCTACGTGTGAGCATGTGCGTGCAAGTGAGGGAGAGTGAGAGTGAGTGACAGGTAGTGGGTAAGAATGAGTGAGATTGAATACATGCGTTTGAGTGATCTAGAGTGAGTGAGGATGAGTGAGTGAGTAAAAGAGTGACTACAACTAAGTAAGAGGGGGTGAGAGACAATGAATAAGTGAGAATGAGTGTGAGTGAGACTGGGTGATAGTGAGTGACTGGGTGTAGCTGTGAGTGAAGATTAGTGGGTCAGAGTGAGTGAATAAGTGACATTAAAATAGTGAGAGTAAAGGTGAGTGGAAGTGAGTGCAAATTAGTGCAAATTAATGAGTGTGTTAAAGTAAGAGTGAGTGCAAGCGAGTAAGTGAGAATGGATAAGTAAGTCAAGTGACTGAGAATGAACGACATGGTGGTTGCCCCCAGATTTAATTACCTATTTGGTATATTTACTCCCAATATGTGCTCCCGTTCTGAAATCTATAGACGATTCAATCAGGAAATGCATCTTGAGCCCCACTGCGCTGAGATTGTCCATGACTCGCCTCTATACGATGACCACGGTGGACATCCTTTGAATGCTTCAAATGAATACGTACTACAGAGCACACCATCTTTCGTCCACTGGAATCTTATGAAAAGACAACAACAACGAGGAACGACTAGAAGTAATACACTCTACAAAGGCACAGATTTCTGAATGATCCAGAAAATCCCATCATAAAAGAGACATTCCAGATATGGTTAAAATTACACAAAACCCCAACAAAACTCTTTTAAATACTGATGCCTCAAACTGGAACAACACAGCCTTAAAGCTAGACAACAAACCATTTTTGTAAACAGATTGGGCCACTAAGGGAAGCCACACGCTCAGTCAATATATTTAGCAGGCATTATAAAATCCTTCACGACTCTTGCCTCAGAATTCAGTCTAGTCAGGAAACAATTTTGGCAATACCTACCACTGAGACACTGAGTACTGCACCAGCTGGCCAAAGAACCTCCACCACTGCAATCTTCCTCACTGCAGTTACTTGATGAAATGGGAGGCAATAAAAACAAATCATATCTGGACTATATAAACTCATAATAATGAAGCAATTACCAATACCCATAAAACGACTGCTCAAACGGCAGTGGGAAACACGACAACAAAGACATACTCCAATGAGGAATGGTCAGACAATGTCCTCGTACAATAAGAGCCTCAGGGAAGCCTGCCTTAAATTTAGCGATTTCACAACACCACAGGATTGGCACTGGACCCCCTATAAATTGCACCAAGCCAAAATGTCCAGACACCTCTCTGCTGGAGATGTCACAGAGATGTGGGTGATATTGTACGCATACTATGATAATGCTCAGGACTGTAGGGCTTTAGGCAGCAGATCTGGAACTCTGTATGAGTTATGGTGGACTTTCCAGTCACTCCGTCACCAGAACTGGCGATTCTCCACCATACACATGCCACCCCAGCCATGACCTCCCATGAGCGACCCTGGCTATCGTTGGCCATGGCGATCGCAAAGATCTGCATGCTCTGGAAATGGAAAACAACTGCACCATGGACCCATGACGACTGGATAGATTCCATGGCCACTGCCGCAGTCCACAAGAAACTCACATATTAACCTAATGATCAGCTAAAAACATTTCATGGCATTTGGGGTCCTTTTTTCAGTACATCACTGGGACCTGGGTATGTCCTGCCAGTCCTCGTCTCCGTTAGCCCATGCTCCGGAGAAAGACTGCTCGTGATGACCTTCTGACCCTAATAGCATAAGCAGCTTTTACTTTTGTGACCACAGGTTGTCACTGGAAAATGTACTTCCGCAACAACCTTTAACATTACCGTGAATATATCTCTCCTTTTCCTACTCACTCACCCACCCGCACCTTACTGAGAAGTGCTGTCTCCCAAGGAGAACCACGCGATGCATTGAGCAGATTGTACAAATCATACTTTTGTATTTTAAATGGTGATGCAAAAGGAACCATTTAATGATTTGTTGATATTAGCGTGGTGTACCATGTGTGTTTATGCATCAAAACCCATTAAAAATACTCAAACAAGAATGAATGAGTGAAAGTGAGAATGAGGTGTGACTGAGCAAATCTAAGCGAGTGTGCGTGAGAATGTAGTTGTAGGCTTGCAAGTCTGCCATTGGCCCTGGTATGGTGAAGGTAATTCTTGGTTGATAGAGACACCCATGACAAAATGCTGGTGCTGGCATACTCAGGGCAATTCTTCGCATAACAGGCAGGCACCTGTGACAAAATATTGACAGTGTCATACTAGAAGGTATACTTGGCCTATGGGACATCCATGACAAAATACTGGTGCTGGCATGCTGGAGGTAATTCTTGGCATAGGGGACACCTGTGGAAAAATGTTGGTGCTGGCACATTGGTGATAATTCTTAGCATAAGGGAGGACAACAATGGCATAAGGAAATGGAGAATCATGATACAATACTGGCTCTGACATACCAGAGGTAATATTTGACATATGAGTCACCCATGGTCAGCACAAATAGCAATATTATGGCACTGGCACATTGCAGGCAATGTTTGGCATAAGGCGGCAACCATGGAATATGGTGGGCACCCACGATAAAATGTTGGCCCGGCACAGTGGAGGTAATTTTTGACATATGGGGCACCCATTGCACATTTTGAAAAAAGCTGGGGTCAACTCCTGGAGAGGGTCAAGTTTTACTAGTTTGGCAGACTAAGAAAGGAATAAACGTTCCTTCAGAGCCTGTGGCTTTTTTGCACATTTATGGGGAAAATTGTGCTTTAAAATGCAACATTTGACCCCATTTTTTCAAACTTTTCCCAGAGGGAAGAACCCGTCCGAGCCCCCTCAGATGAAGTCTGAGCTCACTCGTTTCACTGGCTCACTACATTCAGAATAAGTATTAAGCCCCAATACTTTCAAAGATCACCAGTCACTACTGCAAGACCAGAAGGTATACAGTGTTTTGATGAGTACTGTTTACTTTCTGCAGCTTCCACTGGGACAGGGACACTACACATTAGGTTTTGTAAAATAAGTAAATTATGCAACAGCAGTACTAGCAACAGTAGCAGCAGCTAATTGCTAGGCAGCTGGGTTCACGCTTTAGAAATACCAAAAGATACATACATATAGAGCAATGTATAAACTTCTGAATAAAAGATAACACGTTTTCAAAACAAGTAGTTCCCATGTTTATTTGATGTGATTGCATGAAAAAGAATATATCTGAATAAAACATTTACCTGGGTGCTTTGCACAACTGGCAGTACTTTGCAAATGGTCATTAACCAAAATGTAAAGATAATTTGAGACAGTAAGACAGTTCATGTTCATTGTATATATTCAATATTTAGTCTATATCAATTAATTAATGCGGACATAACTACTATTGCTTTTTAAATCTCTTTTTTTCCATCTCCTTTGAATTAGCAATACAAGAATCTAACCTTTTACAGCAGGACACTGGAGATGAGGAAGGAATGTCAATTGTGCAGACTCCCAGCTCAGCAAAGATTTGGGAAGCCTTGCATAAACCTTTCCACATATACGGTTGCTATCGATACACGAGGAAGCCCAAATGGATTCCTTTCTGCACTCTAACAGTATAAAGGATTCACAAGGTCTTATTCTAACTCAGGTGAAAGTCAAAGATCTCGGTTAAGGGACACTGGGCAACTACACCTTGAAGGAGACATGTAAACAGGTCTGTCCCTTCACTATATATCAAGCTGACAACACAAACTGTCGCAGAACACCAAGTAAAGGAAGACAGTAACCACTCCTTTCAAGAGTGATGCACTTTAGGTGCCCACCATGATCTCGAGTGAGCTTGTTTGTTTGTCCAGTTCCCAGAGGGAAAAAATGTATGGCTTGCACAATAACAAAAACAAG
The DNA here is from genome assembly GCA_963921515.1 of Calotriton arnoldi. Taxonomy (NCBI): domain Eukaryota; kingdom Metazoa; phylum Chordata; class Amphibia; order Caudata; family Salamandridae; genus Calotriton; species Calotriton arnoldi. The sequence continues at coordinate 5,664 of CAWUFW010032857.1, read as the reverse complement.
CATTGGCATAGCCAATAGGTCTCGCCTTTGGGACCTTATAAGTGTTTAGCCATGCAACACTTGATGTTGTTGCACCAAGGATATTGTGCTGGATAACTTAACACTTATAAGGTCCCAAAGGCGAGACCTATTGGCTATGCCAATGCTTGTTTAAATATGGTGCGAACTCAACCCGTAGGTACTGGATCGCTTCACATGAGCACAAGTTACACCACACAACGTCACATGCATTGCTTATAGGCATGGGGAGATTAAGTGATTTTCCCAGAATCACATGATGTTGAGCCAACACTACTAGCCTAGTTCCCAAGTTCCCTAGTTGGCAGCTCTGGCTCTAACACAAAGCCCGGGCGGAGCCGGACAGCCAGAATCCACATGAAAGCTCGGCTCATTTATGGCCTCGAGGTTCCAACAGGGTCTCGAGCTTAGCCAGTGCTAGGCTTCAGGCTCGAGCTTTCAGTGGCTCATCCACCTCTAGTAAAAATACAGATCGATTTCGGAACAATAAATGTTAAAAAAAAACATTACGGTAAGCCATGTTATAGTTCACGTTGTACTTTATCTTGCATACCTTCAATATACATCCTGTGTCAAACATGCCCACTTTTTAGAAGAGGAAAGTGGGAAATAAAAATAAAAAAATAATCGGGAGAATGCATTTCCCCCATTGACTGCCATTGGAGGAAATGCAATTTCAGGGGGGAGACAGCCGAAATAAACCCATTTTTTGCTACACAAATTGGGAGTCTGTCTGAATGCGGTCTATTGGCATGTATGCTGTGTTCACCCTACCAGGGGCATATTGACAGGCACGGTCAGCCCACTCTCTAAATATTCCATCTACGTCTAGCTCACCTAATAAGTAGAAAGCTAGCTCCGCAGCACAACTTGGCATGTCGACTCTAGCAGAATACCGTGTGCGTGCCAGTACAACTACAACCCCTTTACTATTTTCAGCCGCTCTCATGCCACAATGGGTCGGGTGAAGAAGTTAAAAGTGTGAAGAAGTTAAAAGTTAAAACTTCCTGAAAACAAGACCGTTTGAGGAAAGCGTGCTGGCAGTTCTTAATCAGCAAGTTCAACGTTTGCACCTCCTCTGACAAAATGACGGCAACTGCTCGGATCGGCCTGCAATTGCTGCCAAGAGCGTGCCATCTTGTCGTGGGTGCACGCTCCTCGGCTCGTGGAATGCCACTTCAGTCAAAGGCCGCATCGTTGGGGAGAAGGAAGCCAGCGCGCGCTGGCCGCACGAGGCAATTGCCTAATTACAGTAAATAAAGTGAAAAATTGCTGGTTCTTTTAATCTCGCGACCTGTAGCAGACAGACAGGCATGACTTCAGAATGCGCGCGCGCACACACACTACATGGATTATATTTCCGAATAAACATACAGAAACCCTGGCTAGTCATGCGTTTCTGTTTCTTTTTCTTCTGAATTGGAAACACATGGCATTTGACGGATTTTGTATCAAGGCCACTTAAAGCACAAATAAAAAATTTCTCTACTACCACCTCACGGGGCAAACAAAAATAAACGAGAGATGCGGCCTCTTATTGATATGATCACATTCCCAGATACCATCTAATTACCGCTTTAACGAGGTATGCGTAAACAAAGCCTTAGTTTCAAGTGGGTCGGAAAATGAAGGCATATCAGCAACGATGGAGCAGCAGCTGAGCTCGTTCCCCTGCAGATGACGTGTGAACACGAGGCGGCGACAGGAGCACCATGCAGGGCTGCCAGCACTAAAGTAACGAGCAAGTGGGGGGAGTGGGGCCGAGAGCACACACAGCGTTTCCCTTGCGGGAGCGAGCAGGGGCACCATCTGTTTGCAAGTTAATTACAAACATATGGTGTCAAGCTCGCTCCCGCAAGGGAATCGCCAAACGTGCACGCGTTGCCATTGAAGGCAATGCAACCCGTGCACGTTTTTGGGACAAAAACCGTAGCGATTGCTACAGGTCCTTTTCCTATGAAGCGCATGCGCTGCGTTAGGCGAGACCTAACAACATGGGAGCACGCTCTCTAGAGCCATGCACGGGGCTCTCCATTCCAACATGCACCCACGCACATAGTTCCCTCCAAAACTTCGGGTCTCAGATGGCTTAGGTCCTTCGCACAGTAAATCTACAGAAGAGAGGGATCAGTGACAGAAGGCTTGACTTGGAGATTGAAAGGTAGGATGTACACTCCACGGGTGGGTAACCGTAGACAGAAGGCAGAGGATTTATTTGTTTGGTGATAACAAAAGGGCCAAGTAACAAGGATGATATTTAACAGGTAGATGACAGGTAGTAAGAACCCTGGAGGACAGTCATACCTTATGCCCTATGTGAAAAGATGTGGCAGGTTGTCTGTGAGCATCAGACCTGAATTTCATTGAAGCATTGGCACAGAGAAGGTTCTGAGCAGTATTTTGGTGTCCTTTGTCCATCCTTTCTAAGAGATTGTCAGCAGTCGGCACCATGGGAGTAGCTATAGGAGCAGAAGGCAAATAATGAGGGAGAAGCACCTGAACAATGAAAAAAAGAGAGACTTTGGTAGCGAAATGGATGAAATGATTATGAGAGAATTCAGACAAAGGGAGGTACTTGACCTCTTTGATTTACAAAAACACCTTAACTACTGCTCCGGACACAGACACTGATTGACTCTTTCTGTCTGGCCATTGGTTTGTGGATGAAAACCAGAAGAAAGAGCTTGTTGAACACCAATGGAGGAAAAATAGCTCACCAGAATCAGAAGACGTATTGAGAACCCTTATTGGACACTATGATTTTAGGTAATTCATGTGAGCGGAATATATCAGTCAAAAATAGTTTTGCCATGCTGGTGGAAGAACTAAAAAAAACAGTAGTTCTGTGGGACTCATTGAGAGCACTACCTATTGTATCGCTCAAAGGTAATTTGATGAATAGCATACATCAAATGGTTCAATTTGGCATAAATCAAATCAAAGCCACCCCTTAATAGACATTGGCTGCTTAGAATGTTGACAGACAAGCCTGAAACTCACTCAGTGCAGGGGTTTCCAGCTTGCACTCCCTGCCACCGGTGTGCTATCAGATCGTCATCAGGTGACCATGTTACATTGGCTACTCACCAGGGGACTGTGTAAAGAGAGCCAATATTATGTGACACACTGTGGCACTGCATAGGTTTGCAGGTCAGTTTGATGTAAAAGGAGAGAGAGAGAGAGCTGCCTATCTAGTGACTGAATTGCCGTGTGAAATCAGATAATCTAAGATCAATCCTGACTTCCCCAGTTTGTGAAATTGTCTGACCCTAGGCAAATATTTCATTTCACTGAGCCTCCCTTTCTTCATTATTATTTATAAGAGCACCTTCAAATACATGAATCCAGGGTGTGCGCTGTACAAACACTTTTTGTGTTTGACTTAATAGCCTATAATGTTGCTCCATGTAGAATAAATATCTAGGCCACATGTTGGGTGCACATGACAACTGGCTTGCCTGTTACTTCACTAATGGCATTGTCATCAGGGTGGGAATGGGAGATGCATTTTTCTAAGTTCAAGTTTAAAAACTATCACTTTTAATAAATACCTCCCAATGCAGTGACTTAATCTGGTGTAGTAAGGTGAAATACTTAATCATTTTCAAGATATATCCTTTTTGGATTTTGAAGAGACGTTATCATATTTTACAGGTTGTTTGTTGCACGATTTACATGCCAAAATATTCCCATGGCTCAGTCTGTGCATGGGCTCTCAGAGCCAATCCAGACCCTTGGCTCAGCTCTGACTCAGAGCTACCTGTTGATTCACCCACTTCTACTCCACAGTGAGTGACTGCACCCAACTGAAGGGGGATATCCCCTTTCAGAAGACCCCTTTGGGGTGCACTAAATGTGTGTCAACTCTTTGTAGCATGTAGTCAGTGCAGCTCTTGGCGGCCTCTTTGCCTCTGCACACCGGTTCATATTATGGCACAGGCGCAGATGCAAAGAATTTCCCTCATTTCAATGGGGACCTGCCCCATGTAAATGGGGGGAAGCCCCATTAAGACAGCACTGGCACTACATACATGTATGCTAGAGTTATATGTATTACAGAAGGGGCCCCTTCTGTAACACTACAGTGCGCCAGAGCATAGAAAATAGGCATACACACCCACTGCACAAGCAGGGCTCTGTAGGTAATAAGGCCCCTGCTGACTGTTTAACTGCCACGAGGCCAAGCGCATGCAATGACAGCACAAAACAACAGCGGCCATATCATTATGGCTTCCCCAGCCTTAATCTGATATTTCTCAATTTTTTCCATACTAATTCTTTATTTTCAGAGACTACATCTCAAAACAGTAAGAAAAGTTTGCCTCCTTCTTTTTCTGAGCTGTCCTGTTTAAAATAATACACTAACTTGGAGAAGTATTGGGCTAAATGAACTGACTTTTTGCATTAAGGTGCACAAAAACAATCATTCAGCTCTGCTCTGAGGTAGCGGAGTCCATGATGATATGGCCCCATGGATGCACAGCTGTCTGCTTATTGTTACAGTGTAGCTGGAGGTGAGTAATGCAACTGGGCTGACTAGGAGGACACAGGGGCATATGTATAAGGAGTTACCGCCGCCGTAGCCTCAGTCTTCTGACGCTACGGCGGCTTTTTTTTATCGCCGTATGTACAAGTTGCCGCTAACCACGGTTAGCGACAGCAGTCTGGCGATATTGTCCGTTTTTCTGTTTGCCACTTCTGATAGCGATAGCTAACAAAAATGAGATGCAAGGTATGCGTTCCCGTGTAAAAACCGCCGCTAACCCCACTTGGCGATATGTGCAATGATCGCCGGGGCCGGCAAAACGTTAAAAAAACAGCCGCTAATGTCCGTTAGCGGCTGGTTTCTAAGACCAGAAAAACGGTGGTCTTAAGAATGGAGATAGCAAAACAGGATATAAGGGGGAGTAGCCTAGAACCACATTTGACAACCCACTGATGCCATGGAGGTACTGCTCATGCAGCTTGGAGCACCAAGAAGACAACAACCACCACCGCCCCCGCCCCCAGGACCACCACAGAGGCAGCGCCAAAGAAGACAGCAGGTATATCGTCAACGCATCACCCTGATAGACCTAACACCAGAGGATGTGATAGCCCACTACAGGCTGAAAAGGTCCTCCATCCTCCGCATATTGACCCAGATAGCCCCCAGGCTGCAGGCACCAACACAGCGTTGCAACAACATTCCTCCACAGACAGTGCTGCACATGTTGGCCTCAGGTACCTTCCAACCAACCACTGCCAGAGTTGGGGGAGTCTCCCAGTCATCCTTTTCAAGGTTCCTCCCAAATGTCTTGGATGTCATCATCAGCCTGACGCCACAGCACCTACGCTTCCCCAACACTGCTCAAGAACAGCTTGACACCAAACAAGACTTCTATGCCATTGCTAGCCTTCCCCATGTGTTGGGGGCAATTGACTGCACTCATGTCCTACATGTGCCTCCTGCGGACACTGCACACATTTACCGGAACAGGAAGCACACACACTCCATGAACGTTCAGGCAATCGTGGACCACCGTGGCTTGTTCACCAATGTTGTAGCCAAGTTTCCAGGGAATGTGCATGACTCCTACATCTTCTGGCAGTCCATCATCAACCAGCGTTTTGAGAATGGCACATATGGAAATGGACTGCTTGTTG
>CAWUFW010032856.1:0-13245 GCA_963921515.1 Calotriton arnoldi | reverse complement strand
ACCCCTGTTCCCTCTTTCTGCACCTCTCTTGCCTCTGTCTGCACCCCTGTTCCCTCTTTCTGCACCTCTTTTATCTGTTTCTGCAAGTCTCTTGCCTCTTTCTGCAGTTCTTTTGCCTCCTTCTGCACCTCTGTTGCTTCTTTCTGGACTTCTCTTGCCACTTTCTGCACCCCTCTTGCCTCTTTCTGCACCCCTGTAGCTTCTTTCTGCACTTCACTTGCTTCTTTCTGTACCTCTCTTGCTTATTTCTGGACCCCTCTTGCCTCTTTATGCATCCCTCTTCCCTCTTTCTGCACTTCTGTTGCCTCTTTCTGCACCTCTCTTGCCTCTTTCTACACTTATCTTGCCTCTTTCTGCACCTCTGTTGCTTCTTTCTGCACTTCTCTTGCTTCTTTCTGCACCCCTGTTGCCTCTTTCTGCACTCATCTTCCCTCTTCCTGCACATCTCGTCTTTTTGTACACCTCTCTTGTCTCTTTGTGCACCTCTCTTACTGCATCTCTGTTGCTTCTTTCTGCACTTCTCTTGCCTCTACCTACATTTCTCTTGCTTCTTCTGCACCTCTCTTGCTTCTTTCTGCACCCCTGTTGCCTCATTCTGCACTCGTCTTCCATCTTTCTGCACCTCTCTTGTCTTTTTGTGCACCTGTCTTGTCTTTCTGTACAGCTCTCTTGCCTCTTTCTGCACTTCTGTTGCCTCTTTATGCACCTCTATTGCTTCTTTCTACACTTCTCTTGCCTCTTTCTACATTTCTGTTGCTCCTTTCTGCACTTCTCTTGCTTCTTTCTGCACCTCTGTTGCTTCTTTCAGCACTTCTCTTGCCTCTTTCTGCACCCCTCTTGCCTCTCTCTGCACCTCTATTGCTTCTTTCTACACCTCTATTGCTTCTTTCTGCACTTCTCTTGCTTCTATCTGCACCCCTCTTGCCTCTTTCTGCACCCCTCTTGCCTCTTTCTGCACCCCTCTTTCTGTACCTCTCTTGCCTTTTTCTGCACCCTGTTCCCTTGTTCTGCACCTCTCTTGCCTCTTTCTGCACCTTTATTGTCTCTTTCAACACTTCTCTTGCCTCTTTCTGCACCTCTGTTGCTTCATTCTGCACTTCTCTTGCTTCTTTCCGCACCCCTGTTTCCTCTTTCTGCGCTCGTCTTCCCTCTTTCTGTACCTCGCTTGTCTTTTTGTACACTTCTCTTGTCTTTGTGCACCTCTCTTGCCTCTTTCTGCACTTCTGTTGCCTCTTTCTGCAGCGTCTTTGCTACTTTTTGCACTTCTCTTGCATCTACCTCCATTTCTCTTGCTTCTTTCTGCACCTCTCGCTTCTTCCTGCACCCCTACTGCCTCTTTCTACACTCGTCTTCCCTCTTTCTGTACCTCTCTTGTCTTTTTGTGCACCTCTCTTGCCTCTTTCTGCACTTCTGTTGCCTCTTTCTTCACCTCTGTTGCTTCTTTCTGCACTTCTCTTGCCTATTTCTGGATTTCTGTTGATTCTTTCTGCACTTCTCTTGCCTCTTTCTGCATTTCTGTTCATTCTTTCTGCACTTCTCTTGCCTCTTTCTGCACCTCTGTTGCTTCTTTCAGCACTTCTCTTGCCTCTTTCTGCACCCCCTTGCTTCTTCTGCACCTCTGTTGCTTCTTTCTGTACTTCTCCTGCTTCTTTCTGCACCTCTCTTGCTTCTTTCGGTACCACTCTTGCCTCTTTCTGTACTCCCTCTTTCTGCACCTCTCTTGCCTCTTTCTGCACCCTGTTCCTTGTTCTGTACTTCTCTTGCCTCTTTCTGCACCTCTCTTGCCTCTTTCTGCAGTTCCCTTGCCTCCTTCTGCACCTCTGTTGCCTCTTTCTGCACTTATCTTCCCTCTTTCTGCACCTCTCTTGTCTTTTGTGCACCTCTCTTGTCTGTTTGTTCACCTCTCTATCCTCTTTCTGCACTTCTCTTGCCTCTTTCTGTATTTCTGTTGCTTCTTTCTGTACTTGTCTTGCCTCTACCTACATTTCTCTTGCATCTTTCTGAACCTCTCTATCCTCTTTCCGCACTTCTCTTGCCTCTTTCTGCACCTCTCTTGCTTCTTTCCGTACACCTGTTGCCTCTTTCTACACTTGTCTTCCTTCTTGCTGTACTTCTCTTGCCTCTTTCTGTACCCTTCTTGCCTCTTTCTGCACCTCTGTTGCTTCCTTCTGCACCCCTCTTTCTGCACCTCTCTTGCCTCTTTCTGCAACCGGTTCCCTTGTTCTGCACCTCTCTTGCCTCTTTCTGCACCTCTCTTGGCTCTGTTCTGCAGTTCTCTTGCCTCCTTCTGCACCTCTGTTGCTTCTTTCTGCACTTCTCTTGCCTCTTTCTGCACCCTCTTTCCTGTTTCTGCACTTATTTTGCCTCTTTCTGCACCCTCTTTCCTGTTTCTGCACCTCACTTGCCTCTACCTACATTTCTCTTGCTTCTTTCTGCACCTCTCTTGCTTCCTTCTGCACCCTGTTGTCTCTTTCTACACTTGTCTTGCATCTTGCTGCACCTCTCTTGTTGTTTTGTGCACCTCTCTTGTCTCTTTGTGCACCTCTCTTGCCTCTTTCTGCACCTCTCTTGCCTCTTTCTGCAGTTCTCTTGCCTCCTTCTGCACCTCTGTTGCTTCTTTCTGCACTTCTCTTGCCTGTTTCTGCACCCCTCATTCCTGTTTATGCACCTCACTTGCCTCTTTCTGCAACTCTCTTGCCTCTTTCTGCAGTTCTCTTGCCTTCTCCTGCACCCCAGTTGCTTCTTTCTGCACTTCACTTGCCTCTTTCTGCACCCTCCTTTCCTGTTTCTGCAACTCACTTGCCTCTTTCTGCACCTCTCTTGCCTCTTTCTGCATTTCTGTTCCTTCTTCCTGCACCTCTCTTGCTTCTTTCTGCACCCCTGTTGCCTCTTTCTGCACTCGTCTTCCTCTTTATGCACCTCTCTTGTCTTTCTGTGCATCTCTCTTGCCTTTTTCTGCACTTCTGCTGCCTCTTTCTGCACCTCTTTTGCTTCTTTCTGCACTTCTCTTGCCTCTTTCTGCATTTCTGTTGCTCCTTTCTGCACTTCTCTTGCTTCTTTCTGCACGTCTATTGCTTCTTTCAGCACTTATCTTGCCTCTTTCTGCACCCCTCTTGCCTCTTTCTGCACATCTATTGCTTTTTATGCACTTCTCTTGCTTCTTTCTGCACCTCTCTTGCTTCTTTCTGCACCCCTCTTGCCTCTTTCTGCACCCCTCTTTCTGCACCTCTCTTGCATCTTTCTGCACCCTGTTCCCTTGTTCTGCACCTCTCTTGCTTCTTTCTGCACCCCTCTTGCCTCTTTCTGCACCCCTCTTTCTGCACCTCTCTTGCATCTTTCTGCACCCTTCTTGCCTCTTTCTGCACCTCTGTTGCTTCTTTCTGCACCCCTCTTTCTGCACCTCTCTTGCCTCTTTCTGCAACCTGTTCCCTTGTTCTGCACCTCTCTTGCCTCTTTCTGCACCTCTCTTGGCTGGTTCTGCAGTTCTCTTGCCTCCTTCTGCACCTCTGTTGCTTCTTTCTGCACTTCTCTTGCCTCTTTCTGCACCCCTCTTTCCTATTTCTGCACTTATTTTGCCTCTTTCTGCACCCCTCTTTCCTGTTTCTGCACTTCACTTGCCTCTACCTACATTTCTCTTGCTTCTTTCTGCACCTCTCTTGCTTCCTTCTGCACCCCTGTTGTCTCTTTCTACACTTGTCTTGCATCTTGCTGCACCTCTCTTGTTGTTTTGTGCACCTCTCTTGTCTCTTTGTGCACCTCTCTTGCCTCTTTCTGCACCTCTGTTGCTTCCTTCTGCACCCCTCTTTCTGCACCTCTCTTGCCTCTTTCTGCAACCGGTTCCCTTGTTCTGCACCTCTCTTGCCTCTTTCTGCACCTCTCTTGGCTCGTTCTGCAGTTCTCTTGCCTCCTTCTGCACCTCTGTTGCTTCTTTCTGCACTTCTCTTGCCTCTTTCTGCACCCCTCTTTCCTGTTTCTGCACTTATTTTGCCTCTTTCTGCAACCCTCTTTCCTGTTTCTGCACCTCACTTGCCTCTACCTACATTTCTCTTGCTTCTTTCTGCACCTCTCTTGCTTCCTTCTGCACCCCTGTTGTCTCTTTCTACACTTGTCTTGCATCTTGCTGCACCTCTCTTGTTGTTTTGTGCACCTCTCTTGTCTCTTTGTGCACCTCTCTTGCCTCTTTCTGCACCTCTCTTGCCTCTTTCTGCAGTTCTCTTGCCTCCTTCTGCACCTCTGTTGCTTCTTTCTGCACTTCTCTTGCCTGTTTCTGCACCCCTCATTCCTGTTTCTGCACCTCCCTTGCCTCTTTCTGCACCTCCCTTGCCTCTTTCTGCAACTCTCTTGCCTCTTTCTGCAGTTCTCTTGCCTTCTCCTGCACCCCAGTTGCTTCTTTCTGCACTTCACTTGCCTCTTTCTGCACCCTCCTTTCCTGTTTCTGCAACTCACCTGCCTCTTTCTGCACCTCTCTTGCCTCTTTCTGCATTTCTGTTCCTTCTTCCTGCACCTCTCTTGCTTCTTTCTGCACCCCTGTTGCCTCTTTCTGCACTCGTCTTCCTCTTTATGCACCTCTCTTGTCTTTTTGTGCACCTGTCTTGTCTTTCTGTGCATCTCTCTTGCCTTTTCTGCACTTCTGCTGCCTCTTTCTGCACCTCTTTGCTTCTTTCTGCACTTCTCTTGCCTCTTTCTGCATTTCTGTTGCTCCTTTCTGCACTTCTCTTGCTTCTTTCTGCACGTCTATTGCTTCTTTCAGCACTTCTCTTGCCTCTTTCTGCACCCCTCTTGCCTCTTTCTGCACATCTATTGCTTTTTATGCACTTCTCTTGCTTCTTTCTGCACCTCTCTTGCTTCTTTCTGCACCCCTCTTGCCTCTTTCTGCACCCCTCTTTCTGCACCTCTCTTGCATCTTTCTGCACCCTGTTCCCTTGTTCTGCACCTCTCTTGCTTCTTTCTGCACCCCTCTTGCCTCTTTCTGCACCCCTCTTTCTGCACCTCTCTTGCATCTTTCTGCACCCTGTTCCCTTGTTCTGCACCTCTCTTGCCTCTTTCTGTACCTTTCTCGCCTCTTTCTACACTTCTCTTGCCTCTTTCTGCACCTCTGTTGCTTCTTTCTGCACTTCTCTTGCTTCTTTCTGCATCCCTGTTTCCTCTTTCTGCACTTGTCTTCCCTATTTCTGTACCTCGCTTGTCTTTTTTATACTTCTCTTGTCTTTGTGCACCTCTCTTGCCTCTTTCTCAAATTCTGTTGCCTCTTTCTGCAGCGCTGTTGCTTCTTTTGCACTTCTCTTGCCTCTACCTCCATTTCTCTTGCTTCTTTCTGCACCTCTCGCTTCTTTCTGCACCACTGTTGCCGCCTTCTTCACTCGTCTTCCCTATTTCTGCACCTCTCTTGTCTTTTTGTGCACCTCTCTTGTCTATTTGTGCACCTCTCTTGCCTCTTTCTGCACTTCTGTTGCCTCTTTCTGCACCTCTGTTGCTTCTTTCTGCACTTCTCTTGCGTATTTCTGCATTTCTGTTGATTCTTTCTGCACTTCTCTTGCCTCTTGCCTCTTTCTGCATTTCTGTTCATTCTTTCTGTACTTCTCTTGCTTCTTTCTGCACCTCTGTTGCTTCTTTCAGCACTTCTCTTGCCTCTTTCTGCACCCCTTGCCTCTTTCTGCACCTCTGTTGCTTCTTTCTGCACTTTCCCTGCTTCTTTTTGCTCCTCTCGTGCTTCTTTCGGTACCATGCTTGCCTCTTTCTGCACTCCCTCTTTCTGCACCTCTCTTGCCTCTTTCTGCACCCTGTTCCTTTGTTCTGTACCTCTCTTGCCTCTTTCTGCACCTCTCTTGCCTCTTTCTGAAGTTCTCTTGCCTCCTTCTGCACCTCTGTTGCTTCTTTCTGCACTTCTCTTGCTTCTTTCTGCACCCTGTTGCCTCTTTCTTCACTCGCCTTCCCTCTTTCTGCACCTCTCTTGTCTTTTTGTGCACCTCTCTTGTCTCTTTGTGTACCTCTCTATCCTCTTTCTGCACTTCTCTTGCCTCTTTCTGTATTTCCGTTGCTTCTTTCTGTACGTGTCTTGCTCTCTACCTACATTTCTCTTGCATCTTTCTTCACCTCTCTTGCTTCTTTCTGTACCCCTGTTGCCTCTTTCTATACTTGTCTTCCCCTCTTGCTGCACTTCTATTGCCTCTTTCTGCACCCCTCTGTCCTCTTTTCTGCACCTCTGTTGCTTCTGTGTGCACCCCTCTTGCCTCTTTCTGCACCCCTCTTTCTGCACCTCTCTTGCCTCTTTCTGCAACCTGTTCCCTTGTTCTGCACCTCTCTTGCCTCTTTCAGCGCCTCTGTTGCTTCTTTCTGCACTTCTCTTGCCTCTTTCTGCACCTCTCTTTCCTGTTTCTGCACTTCTCTTGCCTCTTTCTGCATTTCTGTTCCTTCTTTCTGTACCTCTCTTGCCTTCTTTCTGCACCTCTGTTGCATCTTTCATCACTTCTCTCCACTCCTTCTATACCTCTGTGCTTTTTCAGCACTTCTCTTGCTTTCTGCACCACTGTTGCCGCCTTCTTCACTCGTCTTCCCTATTTCTGCACCTCTCTTGTCTTTTTGTGCACCTCTCTTGTCTATTTGTGCACCTCTCTTGCCTCTTTCTGCACTTCTGTTGCCTCTTTCTGCACCTCTGTTGCTTCTTTCTGCACTTCTCTTGCGTATTTCTGCATTTCTGTTGATTCTTTCTGCACTTCTCTTGCCTCTTGCCTCTTTCTGCATTTCTGTTCATTCTTTCTGTACTTCTCTTGCTTCTTTCTGCACCTCTGTTGCTTCTTTCAGCACTTCTTTGCCTCTTTCTGCACCCCCTTGCCTCTTTCTGCACCTCTGTTGCTTCTTTCTGCACTTTCCTGCTTCTTTTTGCTCCTCTCGTGCTTCTTTCGGTACCATGCTTGCCTCTTTCTGTACTCCCTCTTTCTGCACCTCTCTTGCCTCTTTCTGCACCCTGTTCCTTGTTCTGTACCTCTCTTGCCTCTTTCTGCACCTCTCTTGCCTCTTTCTGAAGTTCTCTTGCCTCCTTCTGCACCTCTGTTGCTTCTTTCTGCACTTCTCTTGCTTCTTTCTGCACCCTGTTGCCTCTTTCTTCACTCGTCTTCCCTCTTTCTGCACCTCTCTTGTCTTTTGTGCACCTCTCTTGTCTCTTTGTGTACCTCTCTATCCTCTTTCTGCACTTCTCTTGCCTCTTTCTGTATTTCCGTTGCTTCTTTCTGTACGTGTCTTGCCTCTACCTACATTTCTCTTGCATCTTTCTTCACCTCTCTTGCTTCTTTCTGTACCCCTGTTGCCTCTTTCTATACTTGTCTTCCCTCTTGCTGCACTTCTATTGCCTCTTTCTGCACCCTCTGTCCTCTTTCTGCACCTCTGTTGCTTCTGTGTGCACCCCTCTTGCCTCTTTTGCACCCTCTTTCTGCACCTCTCTTGCCTCTTTCTGCAACCTGTTCCCTTGTTCTGCACCTCTCTTGCCTCTTTCAGCGCCTCTGTTGCTTCTTTCTGCACTTCTCTTGCCTCTTTCTGCACCTCTCTTTCCTGTTTCTGCACTTCTCTTGCCTCTTTCTGCATTTCTGTTCCTTCTTTCTGTACCTCTCTTGCCTCTTTCTGCACCTCTGTTGCATCTTTCATCACTTCTCTCCACTCCTTCTATACCTCTGTGCTTTTTTCAGCACTTCTCTTGCTTCTTTCTGCACCTCTCTTGTCTTTTTGTGCACCTCTCGTGTCTCTTTGTACACCTCTCTTTCCTCTTTCTGCACTTCTCTTGCCTCTTTCTGTATTTCTGTTGCTTCTTTCTGCACTTGTCTTGCCTCTACCTACATTTCTCTTGCTTCTTTCTGCACCTCTCTTGCTTCCTTCCGCACCCCTTTTGCCTCTTTCTATACTTGTCTTGCCTCTTGCTGCACCTCTCTTGTCATTTTGAGCACCTCTCTTGTCTCTTTTTCCACCTCTCCTTCCTCTTTCTCCACTTCAGTTGCCTCTTTCTGCATCTCTGTTGCTTCTTTCTGCAATTCTCTTGCCTCTTTCTACATTTCTTTTTCTTCTTTCTCTACTTATCTTCACTCTTTCTGTACCTCTCTTGCTTCTTTCTGCACCCCTCTTGCCTCTTTCTGCACCCCTCTTTCTGCACCTCTCTTGCCTATTTCTGTACCCTGTTCCATTGTTCTGCACTTCTCTTGCCTCTTTCTGCACCTCTCTTGCCTCTTTCTGCAGTTCTCTTGCCTCCTTCTGCAGCGCTGTTGCTTCTTTCTGCATTTCTCTTGCCTCCTTCTGCACCCCCCCTTTCCTGTTTCTGCACCTCACTTGCCTCTTTCTGCACTTCTCTTGCCTCTTTCTGTATTTCCGTTGCTTCTTTCTGTACGTGTCGTGCCTCTACCTACATTTCTCTTGCTTCTTTCTTCATCTATCTTGCTTCTTTCTGTACCCCTGTTGCCTCTTTCTACACTTGTCGTCCCTCTTGCTGCACTTCTCTTGCCTCTTTCTGCACCCCTCTGTCCTCTTTTTGCACCTCTGTTGCTTCATTCTGCACCCCTCTTGACTCTTTTTACACCCCTCTTTCTGCACCTCTCTTGCCTCTTTCTGCAACCTGTGCCCTTGTTCTGCACCTCTCTTGCCTCTTTCTGCACCTCTCTTGCCTCTTTCTGCAGTTCTCTTGCCTGTTTCTGCACCCCTCATTCCTGTTTCTGCACCTCACTTGCCTCTTTCTGCAACTCTCTTGCCTCTTTCTGCAGTTCTCTTGCCTTTTCCTGCACCCCAGTTGCTTCTTTCTGCACTTCACTTGCCTCTTTCTGCACCCTCCTTTCCTGTTTCTGCAACTCACTTGCCTCTTTCTGCACCTCTCTTGCCTCTTTCTGCATTTCTGTTCCTTCTTCCTGCACCTCTCTTGCTTCTTTCTGCACCCCTGTTGCCTCTTTCAGCACTTATTTTGCCTCTTTCTGCACCCCCTTGCCTCTTTCTGCACCTCTGTTGCTTCTTTCGGCACTTCCCCTGCTTCTTTTTGCTCATCTCGTGCTTCTTTCGGTACCATGCTTGCCTCTTTCTGTACCCCTCTTTCTGCACCTCTCTTGCCTCTTTCTGCACCCTGTTCCTTGTTCTGTACCTCTCTTGTCTCTTTCTGCACCTCTCTTGCCTCTTTCTGAAGTTCTCTTGCCTCCTTCTGCACCTCTGTTGCTTCTTTCTGCACTTCTCTTGCTTCTTTTTGCACCCCTGTTGCCTCTTTCTTCACTCGTCTTCCCTCTTTCTGCACCTCTCTTGTCTTTTTGTGCACCTCTCTTGTCTCTTTGTGTACCTCTCTATCCTCTTTCTGCACTTCTCTTGCCTCTTTCTGTATTTCCGTTGCTTCTTTCTGTACGTGTCTTGCCTCTACCTACATTTCTCTTGCATCTTTCTTCACCTCTCTTGCTTCTTTCTGTACCTCTGTTGCCTCTTTCTATACTTGTTTTCCCTCTTGCTGCACTTCTATTGCCTCTTTCTGCACCCCTCTGTCCTCTTTCTGCACCTCTGTTGCTTCTGTGTGCACCCCTCTTGCCTCTTTTTGCACCCCTCTTTCTGCACCTCTCTTGCCTCTTTCTGCAACCTGTTCCCTTGTTCTGCACCTCTCTTGCCTCTTTCTGCACCTCTGTTGCCTCTTTCTGCAGTTCTCTTGCCTCCTTCAGCACCTCTGTTGCTACTTTCTGCACTTCTCTTGCCTCTTTCTGCACCTCTCTTTCCTGTTTCTGCACTTCTCTTGCCTCTTTCTGCATTTCTGTTCCTTCTTTCTGTACCTCTCTTGCCTCTTTCTGCACCTCTGTTGCATCTTTCATCACTTCTCTCCACTCCTTCTATACCTCTGTGCTTCTTTCAGCACTTCTCTTGCTTCTTTCTGCACCCCTCTTGTCTTTTTGTGCACCTCTCGTGTCTCTTTGCACACCTCTCTTTCCTCTTTCTGCACTTCTCTTGCCTCTTTCTGTTTTTCTGTTGCTTCTTTCTGCACTTGTCTTGCCTCTACCTACATTTCTCTTGCTTCTTTCTGCACCTCTCTTGCTTCCTTCTGCACCCCTTTTGCCTCTTTCTATACTTGCCTTGCCTCTTGCTGCACCTCTCTTGTCATTTTGAGCACCTCTCTTGTCTCTTTTTCCACCTCTCCTTCCTCTTTCTCCACTTCAGTTGCCTCTTTCTGTACCTCTGTTGCTTCTTTCTGCAATTCTCTTGCCTCTTTCTACATTTCTTTTTCTTCTTTGTAGGAGAGTAGGATCTGCCTCTTATGTTGCCCCCACTTTTTTTCTGATGTTAGCACTGGTTTCTGGCTATAGTCTGGCTGGGTCCCTGCCAATCAGGGCCCCAGCCTCTCTGTTCTCTCTAAACGACATGGAGTGCACTCTAGGTGCACTAGTGATTGGATACTGTGGTGCCTTATGAGTCCCTAGTATATGGTACCTTAGGTGCCAAGGGCATAGGTACTTCACAGGCCTACCAGGGGCTGCAGCATGTGTTATGCCACCCCTGGGAAGCAGTCTAAATCTGACACCACAGGCCTGCTACTGCAGCCTGGGTGAGGTGGTGCTAGCACCCCTCACTGAGATATAGGTTTCCTATATCTCTCTTGCACACACATATAAACCTATCAGTCACCCCTAAGGCAGGCCCTATCAATCCTGAGGGCAGGGTGCTTGGCTTCTATGTGAGGGGTGCCTCTGCATGAGCAGGGCCCCTCTGCAGTTCTCAGAGTCCATTCTCTGGTGCTGTTTGTGGATGCGGTTAAACCATATACTCTTAAGTGCATTATATCCTCGCGGTAAATGCTAACTTTGGAATGGCTGCATCAAAACATGTCGTGTTTGGTGTCAAACATCTTGGAATACTACCCCCGCCAATCTTGGCGGCGGGGGTAGCATTCCACCCTTCTAGAGGGATAAGACATGTACCTACTGTGGAAACGCGGTAGAATCCTAAAGAACCCTGGCATCACAAAATGGATGCCACCAGTCACAGACACTGGGCTGCCCTCCTGCTGATGACCGAAACTCGCAGTGGAGGAAGCCCAACAATAGGCATCCTGTCACAGGGAGGTGTAACCACCTTCCAGACAGGGTTTAGTGTATTGGGGCTGGGTGGGTGCACTCTTAGAGTGCTTTGAAGTCCTGCACTGGGGGAGCAGAAGGCTCCTCTGTGCATATGCCAGTTCAAACCAGCTCAGGGGCTACCTGCCCCTGCTCTGGCGTGAAACTGGACAAAGGGAAGTGGGTGTAGCCACCCCTCCCTTGACCCTCCCATAGGTGGGGTCATAGAGCTAGTCCATCCCTCTTTTTAGTATAAGAGGGGAACCTTACCATTGCAAAGCAGATAACCCCTGGACGACACTCTACAGAAGAATCCTGGCCCTTCGACGTTCCACTACCTTTGGAAGACAGAAGAATCTCCCTTGGAGTCAAGGAGTGACTCCCTGCTTGGCAGGCACCAAAAGCGACAACGACGGTCGCAAACTACGCCGCTCCCGCCAGAGTCCGAAGTCCCTGCAGCCCAAGAAGTGGATTTCCTGACCTCTCCCAGGCCATCGTGAGTCCCCAGCGAAGCTGAGGCAAGTGGACCCCACGAGTAACGAGGAACCGCGACCCCTGGGTACCGTACACTATTGTCGAGTGCAACCCCTTCACAACGTTCTACGAACTTGTGCTTTAGACCACGTGTGGTCCCGACCTCCAGCAGGAATCCCTTCGAAGATCAGAGGCCTACACCGTCCCGAGTGACCGTGGGCCCCTGTTGAGTGATTCCGCCCGAGGTGTCTTTGCAATCCCTTGCCCACTGGCTTGTGGGTCCCCAGAAGACTTCTTAAAGAAACCAAAGGGCTTCCCTGGTTGCTCCAGGCCTGCCCTGACTTACCCTCGCTGGGTGAGTCCCTCAGACCTTGATGGTCTGTGCCATCGACTTTTCTTCATCTCCCCGAGACTTGCTGCTGCCAAGGCTTGTTGGCTCCAATCGAGTTGCCGACACCCCAGTCAGCTGCAGACGTCGAGGGACCCACCGAATCCAGCTCCTGGTCATCGTCGACCCCTCCTGGACCACGTGGCTGAAGAGTCAAGGCACCGCAACCGACCTGAAGCGACCGACGACGGTGGGCATCCATCTTCCTTGCCCCGGGTCACTGCCAAGTGACTTTGAACACTGTCCCCTCTGCTTTCAGGTCATCCTTCTTCAGAATCCAGGCTTGATTCCACCGGACACTTCTTCAGCTCCCCAAGCAGCAAGTCTTCTTTGTTCGCCATTGAAAACGACGCCGCGACCCGACACCAAAGGACACCTGTGCACCCGGCTTCCTGGGTGAGGTAACTCCAGCACTACGGTGCTCCTGTGGGTGTGGGCCCTAGAACTACTTACCCTGTAAGTGACTTGCTTGTAGGTTCTCCCGAAGTATCCTAAAACTCTTTATTTCCAACCGCGACTTGCCCCATTGAAGTTAACGGCGATTCGCGCCTGTGTATCCACACTGCACGCGTCCCCCGTGGGTCCTTTACTTACCTGCCTTGGGTGGTTTTGTGAGGCCCCAGCACTTCTGAAGGCCCTAGGCCTTGTCTCCCTGCAAGTCGTTGTTTCTAAGTCTCTTACTTAGTATATGGTCTGGTACGCCCCTAGAGCCCCAGCCATATTTTGTGCTTAACTTATTGTGAAACGTTGATTTGTGCATATGTTTGTCTTCTAATCTCATAAAGAGATTAGTAGAGAGTTATTTAGAAATAAATACATATATATTTGATATATATACCTGTGTGGTGTCTTTTCATTTGGTGATTCAAGAGATTATATGGTAAAACAAGCTGCTTTACATTCCTCCGAGACTTAGCCTGAAGGCTGCTCTCCACAGCTACCACTAGGATAGCTTTCTTTAAAAGGTTGTCTTAAACCTATCTACCATAAGAGTCGATTTGCCCTGGTGCACGGTGTCCACTTTAATTAGTGAACAGCATATACCAGGCCAACTTCTCACATTGGTGGGCAGCGTGTGGGATTCCAGCTTGCCATTGTTTTACCAGAAAATCTCTATTTGAATTACTAACTGAAAACCATTATAGGTACTCAAGGTACATATAAAGTCAAGCTTAGTATCAATAAGTTCTACTGAACTTAGAGCTGTGTGCCAAGGGATAGCACACCCTTTCCACAGCTCAAGCTAGGATCAGTAGGCCACAAACTAGTGTAGGTAGTACAACACTGCACAACACTAGAATGTCCTTAAGGGGTGGACCCAGTGGATCCACTCAGCCT
>CAWUFW010032855.1:0-13248 GCA_963921515.1 Calotriton arnoldi | reverse complement strand
TGAGCAAAAAACGATGGATTTAGGCCCAGATCTCTGTACTGGGGTGAATGTATGACATTGTTCTGCATTCTGTCCATCAACTGTTGTTTTTGCATTTGTCAACCCGAGTGGGACGGGTATGCCCAGACGTGGGTCCCGTGCTCTCCATGCCACTGGAATCAAGCTATCCTGGCTGAAGAGGGGTGAAACCCCGAAACCGGTCCTAGGATGCTTGTTTCCAGTCCAGGGAGGACCTGGCTTGGCAGTTCGGGCTGGACTGTTCCCGTGAGGCACAGGGTCAAGACTGTTTTGCATATGGCTGGGTTCAAACTGGAATGGCATGGTGAGCAAAAACGATGGATTTAGGCCCAGATCTCTGTACTGGGGTGAATGTATGACATTGTTCTGCATTCTGTCCATCAACTGTTGTTTTTGCATTTGTCACCCTGAGTGGGACGGGTATGCCCAGACGTGGGTCCCGTGCTCTCCATGCCACTGGAATCAAGCTATACTGGCTGAAGAGGGTGAAACCCGAAACCTGTCCTAGGATGCTTGTTTCCAGTCCAGGGAGGACCTGGCTTGGCAGTTCGGGCTGGACTGTTCCCGTGAGGCACAGGGTCAAGACTGATTTGCATATGGCTGGGTTCATACTGGAATGGCATGGTGAGCAAAAAAACAATGGATTTAGGCCCAGATCTCTGTACTGGGGTGAATGTAAGACATTGTTCTGCATTCTGTCCATCAACTGTTGTTTTTGCATTTGTCACCCCGAGTGGGACGGGTATGCCCAGACGTGGGTCCCGTGCTCTCCATGCCACTGGAATCAAGCTATCCTGGCTGAAGAGGGGTTAAACCCCGAAACCGGTCCTAGGATGCTTGTTTCCAGTCCAGGGAGGACCTGGCTTGGCAGTTCGGGCTGGACTGTTCCCGTGAGGCACAGGGTCAAGACTGATTTGCATATGGCTGGGTTCAAACTGGAATGGCATGGTGAGCAAAAACGATGGATTTAGGTCCAGATCTCTGTACTGGGGTGAATGTATGACATTGTTCTGCATTCTGTCCATCAACTGTTGTTTTTGCATTTGTCACCCCGAGTGGGACGGGTATGCCCAGACGTGGGTCCCGTGCTCTCCATGCCACTGGAATCAAGCTATCCTGGCTGAAGAGGTGAAACCCCGAAACCGGTCCTAGGATGCTTGTTTCCAGTCCAGGGAGGACCTGGCTTGGCAGTTCGGGCTGGACTGTTCCAGTGAGGCACAGGGTCAAGACTGATTTGCAAATGGCTGGGTTCAAACTGGAATGGCATGGTGAGCAAAAAAACGATGGATTTAGGCCCAGATCTCTGTACTGGGGTGAATGTATGACATTGTTCTGCATTCTGTCCATCAACTGTTGTTTTTGCATTTGTCACCCCGCGTGGGATGGGTATGCCCAGACGTGGGTCCTGTGCTCTCCATGCCACTGGAATCAAGCTATCCTGGCTGAAGAGGGGTGAAACCCCAAAACCGGTCCTAGGATGCTTTTTTCCAGTCCAGGGATGACCTGGTTTGGCAGTTCGGGCTGGAATATTCCCGTGAGGCACAAGGTCAAGACTGATTTGCATATGGCTGGGTTCAAACTGGAATGGCATGGTGAGCAAAAAAACGATGGATTTAGGCCCAGATCTCTGTACTGGGGTGAATGTATGACATTGTTCTGCATTCTGTCCATCAACTGTTGTTTTTGCATTTGTCACCCCGAGTGGGACGGGTATGCCCAGACGTGGATCCCGTGCTCTCCATGCCACTGGAATCAAGCTATCCTGGCTGAAGAGGGGTGAAACCCCGAAACCGGTCCTAGGATGCGTGTTTCCAGTCCAGGGAGGACCTGGCTTGGCAGTTCGGGTTGGACTGTTCCCATGAGGCACAGGGTCAAGACTGATTTGCATATGGCTGGGTTCAAACTGGATTGGCATGGTGAGCAAAAAAACAATGGATTTAGGCCTAGATCTCTGTACTGGGGTGAATGTATGACATTGTTCTGCATTCTCTCCATCAACTGTTGTTTTTGCATTTGTCACCCCGAGTGGGACGGGTATGCCCAGACGTGGGTCCCGTGCTCTCCATGCCACTGGAATCAAGCTATCCTGGCTGAAGAGGGGTGAAACCCTGAAAACAGTCCTAGGATGCTTGTTTCCAGTCCAGGGAGGACCTGGCTTGGCAGTTCGGGCTGGCCTGTTCCCGTGAGGCACAGGGTCAAGACTGTTTTGCATATGGCTGGGTTCAAACTGGAATGGCATGGTGAGCAAAAAACGATGGATTTAGGCCCAGATCTCTGTACTGGGGTGAATGTATGACATTGTTCTGCATTCTGTCCATCAACTGTTGCTTTTGCATTTGTCACCCTGAGTGGGACGGGTATGCCCAGACGTGGGTCCCGTGCTCTCCATGCCACTGGAATCAAGCTATCCTGGCTGAAGAGGGGTGAAACCCCGAAACCGGTCCTAGGATGCGTGTTTCCAGTCCAGGGAGGACCTGGCTTGGCAGTTCGGGCTGGACTGTTCCCATGAGGCACAGGGTCAAGACTGATTTGCATATGGCTGGGTTCAAACTGGAATGGCATGGTAAGCAAAAAACGATGGATTTAGGCCCAGATCTCTGTACTGGGGTGAATGTATGACATTGTTCTGCATTCTGTCCAACAACTGTTGTTTTTGCACTGGAATCAAGCTATCCTGGCTGAAGAGGGGTGAAACCTCAAAACCGGTCCTAGGATGCTTGTTTCCAGTCCAGGGAGGACCTGGCTTGGCAGTTCGGGCTGGACTGTTCCCGTGAGGCACAGGGTCAAGACTGATTTGCATATGGCTGGGTTCAAACTGGAATGGCATGGTGAGCAAAAAACGATGGATTTAGGCCCAGATCTCTGTACTGGGGTGAATGTATGACATTGTTCTGCATTCTGTCCATCAACTGTTGTTTTTGCATTTGTCACCCCGAGTGGGACGGGTATGCCCAGACGTGGGTCCCGTGCTTTCCATGCCACTGGAATCAAGCTATCCTGGCTGAAGAGGGGTGAAACCCGGAAACCGGTCCTAGGATGCTTGTATTAAGTCCAGGGAGGACCTGGCTTGGCAGTTCGGGCTGGACTGTTCCCGTGAGGCACAGGGTCAAGACTGATTTACATATGGCTGGGTTCAAACTGGAATGGCATGGTGAGCAAAAACGATGGATTTAGGCCCAGATCTCTGTACTGGGGTGAATGTATGACATTGTTCTGCATTCTGTCCATCAACTGTTGTTTTTGCATTTGTCACCCCTAGTGGGACGGGTATGCCCAGACGTGGGTCCCGTGCTTTCCATGCCACTGGAATCAAGCTATCCTGGTGAAGAGGGGTGAAACCCCGAAATCGGTCCTAGGATGCTTGTTTCCAGTCCAGGGAGGACCAGGCTTGGCAGTTCGGGCTGGACTGTTCCCGTGAGGCACATGGTCAAGACTGATTTGTATATGGCTGGGTTCAAACTGGAATGGCATGGTGAGCAAAAAAACGATGGAGGTAGGCCCAGATCTCTGTACTGGGGTGAATGTATGACATTGTTCTGCATTCTGTCCATCATCTGTTGTTTTTGCATTTGTCACCCCGAGTGGGACGGGTATGCCCAGACGTGTGTCCCGTGCTCTCCATGCCACTGGAATCAAGCTATACTGGCTGAAGAGGGGTGAAACCCCGAAAACCGGTCCTAGGATGCTTGTTTCCAGTCCAGGGAGGACCTGGCTTGGCAGTTGGGGCTGGACTGTTCCCGTGAGGCACAGGGTCAAGACTGATTTGCATATGGCTGGGTTCAAACTGGAATGGCATGGTGAGCAAAAAAACGATGGATTTAGGCCCAGATCTCCGTACTGGGGTGAATGTATGACATTGTTCTGCATTCTGTCCATCAACCGTTGTTTTTGCATTTGTCACCCCGAGTGGGACGGGTATGCCCAGACGTGGGTCCTGTGCTCTCCATGCCACTGGAATCAAGCTATCCTGGCTGAAGAGGGAGAAACCCCAAAACCGGTCCTAGGATGCTTATTTCCAGTCCAGGGAGGACCTGGCTTGGCAGTTCGGGCTGGACTGTTCCCGTGAGGCGCAAGGTCAAGACTGATTTGCATATGGCTGGGTTCAAACTGGAATGGCATGGTGAGCAAAAAAATGATGGATTTAGGCCCAGATCTCTGTACTGGGGTGAATGTATGACATTGTTCTGCATTCTGTCCATCAACTGTTGTTTTTGCATTTGTCACCCCGAGTGGGACGGGTATGCCCAGACGTGGGTCCCGTGCTCTCCATGCCACTGGAATCAAGCTATCCTGGCTGAAGAGGGGTGAAACCCCGAAACCGGTCCTAGGATGCTTGTTTCCAGTTCAGGGAGGACCTGGCTTGGCAGTTCGGGCTGGACTGTTCCCGTGAGGCACAGGGTCAAGACTGATTTGCATATGGCTGGGTTCAAACTGGAATGGCATGGTGAGCAAAAAACGATGGATTTAGGCCCAGATCTCTGTACTGGGGTGAATGTATGACATTGTTCTGCATTCTGTCCATCAACTGTTGTTTTTGCATTTGTCACCCCGAGTGGGACGGGTATGCCCAGACGTGGGTCCCGTGCTCTCCATGCCACTGGAATCAAGCTATCCTGGCTGAAGAGGGTGAAACCCCGAAACCGGTCCTAGGATGCTTGTTTCCAGTCCAGGGAGGACCTGGCTTGGCAGTTCGGGCTGGACTGTTCCCGTGAGGCACGGGGTCAAGACTGATTTGCATATGGCTGGGTTCAAACTGGAATGGCATGGTGAGCAAAATAACGATGGATTTAGGCCCAGATCTCTGTACTGGGGTGAATGTATGACATTGTTCTGCATTCTGTCCATCAACTGTTGTTTTTGCTTTTGTCACCCCGAGTGGGACGGGTATGCCCAGACGTGGGTCCCGTGCTCTCCATGCCACTGGAATCAAGCTATCCTGGCTGAAGAGGGGTGAAACCCCGAAACCGGTCCTAGGATGCTTGTTTCCAGTCCAGGGAGGACCTGGTTTGGCAGTTCGGGCTGGACTGTTCCCGTGAGGCACGGGGTCAAGACTGATTTGCATATGGCTGGTTTCAAACTGGAATGGCATGGTGAGCAAAATAACGATGGATTTAGGCCCAGATCTCTGTACTGGGGTGAATGTATGACATTGTTCTGCATTCTGTCCATCAACTGTTGTTTTTGCATTTGTCACCCCGAGTGGGATGGGTATGCCCAGACGTGGGTCCCGTGCTCTCCATGCCACTGGAATCAAGCTATACTGGCTGAAGAGGGGTGAAACCCCGAAACCGGTCCTAGGATGCTTGTTTCCAGTCCAGGGAGGACCTGGCTTGGCAGTTCGGGCTGGACTGTTCCCGTGAGGCACAGGGTCAAGACTGATTTGCATATGGCTGGGTTCAAACTGGAATGGCATGGTGAGCAAAAAACAATGGATTTAGGCCCAGATCTCTGTACTGGTGTGAATGTATGACATTGTTCTGCATTCTGTCCATCAACTGTTGTTTTTGCATTTGTCACCCCGAGTGGGACGGGTATTCCCAGACGTGGGTCTCGTGCCCTCCATGCCACTGGAATCAAGCTATCCAGGCTGAAGAGGGGTGAAACCCCGAAACCGGTGATAGGATGCTTGTTTCCAGTCCAGGGAGGACCTGGCTTGGCAGTTCGGGCTGGACTGTTCCCGTGAGGCACAGGGTCAAGACTGATTTGCATATGGCTGGGTTCAAACTGGAATGGCATGGTGAGCAAAAAAACGATGGATTTAGGCCCAGATCTCTGTACTGGGGTGAATGTATGACATTGTTCTGCATTCTATCCATCAACTGTTGTTTTTGCATTTGTCACCCCGAGTGGGATGGGTATGCCCAGACGTGGGTCCCGTGCTCTCCATGCCTCTGGAATCAAGCTATCCTGGCTGAAGAGGGTGAAACCTCGAAAACCGGTCCAAGGATGCTTGTTTCCAGTACAGGGAGGACATGGCTTGGCAGTTCGGGCTGGACTGTTCCCGTGAGGCACAGGGTCAAGACTGATTTGCATATGGCTGGGTTCAAACTGGAATCGCATGGTGAGCAAAAAACGATGGATTTAGGCCCAGATCTCTGTACTGGGGTGAATGTATGACATTGTTCTGCATTCTGTCCATCAACTGTTGTTTTTGCATTTGTCACCCCTAGTGGGACGGGTATGCCCTGATGTGGGTCCCGTGCTCTCCATGCCACTGGAATCAAGCTATCCTGGCTGAAGAGGGGTGAAACCCCGAAACTGGTCCTAGGATGCTTGTTTCCAGTCCAGGGAGGACCTGGCTTGGCAGTTCGGGCTGGACTGTTCCCGTGAGGCACGGGGTCAAACTGAGTTGCATATGGCTGGGTTCAAACTGGAATGGCATGGTGAGCAAAAAAACGATGAATTTAGGCCCAGATCTCTGTACTAGGGTGAATGTATGACATTGTTCTGCATTCTGTCCATCAACTGTTGTTTTTTCATTTGTCACCCCGAGTGGGACGGGTATGCCCAGACTTGGGTCCCGAGCTCTCCATGCCACTGGAATCAAGCTATCCTGGCTGAAGAGGGATGAAACCCCGAAACCGGTCCTAGGATGCTTGTTTCCAGTCCAGGGAGGACCTGGCTTGGCAGTTCGGGCTGGACTGTTCCCGTGAGGCACAGGGTCAAGACTGATTTGCATATGGCTGGGTTCAAAGTGGAATGGCATGGTGAGCAAAAAAACGATGAATTTAGGCCCAGATCTCTGTTCTGGGGGGAATGTATGACATTGTTCTGCATTCTGTCCATCAACTGTTGTTTTTGCATTTGTCACCCTGAGTGGGACGGGTATGCCCAGACGTGGGTCCCGTGCTCTCCATGCCACTGGAATCAAGCTATCCTGGCTGAAGAGGGGTGAAACCCCGAAACCGGTCCTAGGATGCTTGTTTCCAGTCCAGGGAGGACCTGGCTTGGCAGTTCGGGCTGGACTGTTCCCATGAGGCACAGGGTCAAGACTGATTTGCATATGGCTGGGTTCAAACTGGAATGGCATGGTGAGCAAAAATACGATGGATTTAGGCCCAGATCTCTGTACTGGGGTGAATGTATGACATTGTTCTGCATTCTGTCCATCAACTGTTGTTTTTGCATTTGTCACCCCGAGTGGGACGGGTATGCCCAGACGTGGGTCCCGTGCTCTCCATGCCACTGGAATCAAGCTATCCTGGCTGAAGAGGGTGAAACCCCGAAACCGGTCCTAGGATGCTTGTTTCCAGTCCAGGGAGGACCTGGCTTGGCAGTTCGGGCTGGACTGTTCCCATGAGGCACAGGGTCAAGACTGATTTGCATATGGCTGGGTTCAAACTGGAATGGCATGCTGAGCAAAAACGATGGATTTAGGCCCAGATCTCTGTACTGGGGTGAATGTATGACATTGTTCTGCATTCTCTCCATCAACTGTTGTTTTTGCATTTGTCACCCCGAGTGGGACGGGTATGCCCAGACGTGGGTCCCGTGCTCTCCATGCCACTGGAATCAAGCTATCCTGGCTGAAGAGGTGTGAAACCCCGAAACCGGTCCTAGGATGCTTGTTTCCAGTCCATGGAGGACCTGGCTTGGCAGTTCGGGCTGGACTGTTCCCATGAGGCACAGGGTCAAGACTGATTTGCATATGGCTGGGTTCAAACTGGAATGGCATGGTGAGCAAAAACGATGGATTTAGGCCCAGATCTCTGTACTGGGGTGAATGTATGACATTGTTCTGCATTCTGTCCATCAACTGTTGTTTTTGCATTTGTCACGCTGAGTGGGACGGGTATGCCCAGACGTGGGTCCCGTGCTCTCCATGCCACTGGAATCAAGCTATCCTGGCTGAAGAGGGGTGAAACCCCGAAACCGGTCCTAGGATGCTTGTTTCCAGTCCAGGGAGGACCTGGCTTGGCAGTTCGGGCTGGACTGTTCCCATGAGGCACAGGGTCAAGACTGATTTGCATATGGGTGGGTTCAAACTGGAATGGCATGGTGAGCAAAACTACGATGGATTTAGGCCCAGATCTCTGTACTGGGGTGAATGTATGACATTGTTCTGCATTCTGTCCATCAACTGTTGTTTTTGCATTTGTCACCCCGAGTGGGACGGGTATGCCCAGACGTGGGTCCCGTGCTCTCCATGCCACTGGAATCAAGCTATCCTGGCTGAAGAGGGGTGAAACCCCGAAACCGGTCCTAGGATGCTTGTTTCCAGTCCAGGGAGGACCTGGCTTGGCAGTTCGGGCTGGACTGTTCCCATGAGGCACAGGGTCAAGACTGATTTGCATATGGCTGGGTTCAAACTGGAATGGCATGCTGAGCAAAAAAACGATGGATTTAGGCCCAGATCTCTGTACTGGGGTGAATGTATGACTTTGTTCTGCATTCTGTCCATCAACTGTTGTTTTTGCATTTGTCACCCCGAGTGGGACGGGTATGCCCAGACGTGGGTCCCGTGCTCTCCATGCCACTGGAATCAAGCTATCCTGGCTGAAGAGGTGTGAAACCCCGAAACCGGTCCTAGGATGCTTGTTTCCAGTCCAGGGAGGACCTGGCTTGGCAGTTCGGGCTGGACTGTTCCCATGAGGCACAGGGTCAAGACTGATTTGCATATGGCTGGGTTCAAACTGGAATGGCATGGTGAGCAAAAAAACGATGGATTTAGGCCCAGATCTCTGTACTGGGGTGAATGTATGACATTGTTCTGCATTCTGTCCATCAACTGTTGTTTTTGCATTTGTCACCCCGAGTGGGACGGGTATGCCCAGACGTGGGTCCCGTTCTCTCCATGCCACTGGAATCAAGCTATCCTGGCTGAAGAGGGGTGAAACCCCGAAACCGGTCCTAGGATGCTTGTTTTCAGTCCAGGGAGGACCTGGCTTGGCAGTTCGGGCTGGACTGTTCCCGTGAGGCACAGGGTCAAGACTGATTTGCATATGGCTGGGTTCAAACTGGAATGGCATGGTGAGCAAAAAACGATGAATTTAGGCCCAGATCTCTGTACTGGGGGAATGTATGACATTGTTCTGCATTCTGTCCATCAACTGTTGTTTTTGCATTTGTCACCCTGAGTGGGACGGGTATGCCCAGACGTGGGTCCCGTGCTCTCCATACCACTGGAATCAAGCTATCCTGGCTGAAGAGGGGTGAAACCCCGAAACCGGTCCTAGGATGCTTGTTTCCAGTCCAGGGAGGACCTGGCTTGGCAGTTCGGGCTGGACTGTTCCCATGAGGCACAGGGTCAAGACTGATTTGCATATGGCTGGGTTCAAACTGGAATGGCATGGTGAGCAAAAAACGATGGATTTAGGCCCAGATCTCTGTACTGGGGTGAATGTATGACATTGTTCTGCAT
This sequence comes from Calotriton arnoldi, assembly GCA_963921515.1. Lineage (NCBI taxonomy): Eukaryota > Metazoa > Chordata > Amphibia > Caudata > Salamandridae > Calotriton > Calotriton arnoldi. The sequence goes on along the minus strand of CAWUFW010032855.1, from coordinate 3,869 downwards.
TCTCTCCATCAACTGTTGTTTTTGCATTTGTCACCCCGAGTGGGACGGGTATGCCCAGACGTGGGTCCCGTGCTCTCCATGCCACTGGAATCAAGCTATCCTGGCTGAAGAGGTGTGAAACCCCGAAACCGGTCCTAGGATGCTTGTTTCCAGTCCATGGAGGACCTGGCTTGGCAGTTCGGGCTGGACTGTTCCCATGAGGCACAGGGTCAAGACTGATTTGCATATGGCTGGGTTCAAACTGGAATGGCATGGTGAGCAAAAAAGCGATGGATTTAGGCCCAGATCTCTGTACTGGGGTGAATGTATGACATTGTTCTGCATTCTGTCCATCAACTGTTGTTTTTGCATTTGTCACCCTGAGTGGGACGGGTATGCCCAGACGTGGGTCCCGTGCTCTCCATGCCACTGGAAACAAGCAATCCTGGCTGAAGAGGGGTGAAACCCCGAAACCGGTCCTAGGATGCTTGTTTCCAGTCCAGGGAGGACCTGGCTTGGCAGTTCGGGCTGGACTGTTCCCATGAGGCACAGGGTCAAGACTGATTTGCATATGGCTGGGTTCAAACTGGAATGGCATGCTGAGCAAAAAACGATGGATTTAGGCCCAGATCTCTGTACTGGGGTGAATGTATGACATTGTTCTGCATTCTGTCCATCAACTGTTGTTTTTGCATTTGTCACCCCGAGTGGGACGGGTATGCCCAGACGTGGGTCCCGTGCTCTCCATGCCACTGGAATCAAGCTATCCTGGCTGAAGAGGTGTGAAACCCCGAAACCGGTCCTAGGATGCTTGTTTCCAGTCCAGGGAGTACCTGGCTTGGCAGTTCGGGCTGGACTGTTCCCATGAGGCACAGGGTCAAGACTGATTTGCATATGGCTGGGTTCAAACTGGAATGGCATGGTGAGCAAAAAAATGATGGATTTAGGCCCAGATCTCTGTACTGGGGTGAATGTATGACATTGTTCTGCATTCTGTCCATCAACTGTTGTTTTTGCATTTGTCACCCCGAGTGGGACGGGTATGCCCAGACGTGGGTCCCGTGCTCTCCATGCCACTGGAATCAAGCTATCCTGGCTGAAGAGGGGTGAAACCCCGAAACCGGTCCTAGGATGCTTGTTTCCAGTCCAGGGAGGACCTGGCTTGGCAGTTCGGGCTGGACTGTTCCCATGAGGCACAGGGTCAAGACTGATTTGCATATGGCTGGGTTCAAACTGGAATGGCATGGTGAGCAAAAAACGATGGATTTAGGCCCAGATCTCTGTACTGGGGTGAATGTATGACATTGTTCTGCATTCTGTCCATCAACTGTTGTTTTTGCATTTGTCACCCCGAGTGGGACGGGTATGCCCAGACGTGGGTCCCGTTCTCTCCATGCCACTGGAATCAAGCTATCCTGGCTGAAGAGGGTGAAACCCCGAAACAGGTCCTAGGATGCTTGTTTCCAGTCCAGGGAGGACCTGGCTTGGCAGTTCGGGCTGGACTGTTCCCATGAGGCACAGGGTCAAGACTGATTTGCATATGGCTGGGTTCAAACTGGAATGGCATGGTGAGCAAAAAAACGATGGATTTAGGCCCAGATCTCTGTACTGGGGTGAATGTATGACATTGTTCTGCATTCTGTCCATCAACTGTTGTTTTTGCATTTGTCACTCCCGAGTGGGACGGGTATGCCCAGACGTGGGTCCCGTGCTCTCCATGCCACTGGAATCAAGCTATCCTGGCTGAAGAGGGGTGAAACCCCGAAACTGGTCCTAGGATGCTTGTTTCCAGTCCAGGGAGGACCTGGCTTGGCAGTTCGGGCTGGACTGTTCCCATGAGGCACAGGGTCAAGACTGATTTGCATATGGCTGGGTTCAAACTGGAATGGCTTGTGAGCAAAAAAACGATGGATTTAGGCCCAGATCTCTGTACTGGGGTGAATGTATGACATTGTTCTGCATTCTCTCCATCAACTGTTGTTTTTGCATTTGTCACCCCGAGTGGGACGGGTATGCCCAGACGTGGGTCCCGTGCTCTCCATGCCACTGGAATCAAGCTATCCTGGCTGAAGAGGTGTGAAACCTCGAAACCGGTCCTAGGATGCTTGTTTCCAGTCCATGGAGGACCTGGCTTGGCAGTTCGGGCTGGACTGTTCCCATGAGGCACAGGGTCAAGACTGATTTGCATATGGCTGGGTTCAAACTGGAATGGCATGGTGAGCAAAAAAGCGATGGATTTAGGCCCAGATCTCTGTACTGGGGTGAATGTATGACATTGTTCTGCATTCTGTCCATCAACTGTTGTTTTTGCATTTGTCACGCTGAGTGGGACGGGTATGCCCAGACGTGGGTCCCGTGCTCTCCATGCCACTGGAATCAAGCTATCCTGGCTGAAGAGGGGTGAAACCCGAAACCGGTCCTAGGATGCTTGTTTCCAGTCCAGGGAGGACCTGGCTTGGCAGTTCGGGCTGGACTGTTCCCATGAGGCACAGGGTCAAGACTGATTTGCATATGGGTGGGTTCAAACTGGAATGGCATGGTGAGCAAAACTACGATGGATTTAGGCCCAGATCTCTGTACTGGGGTGAATGTATGACATTGTTCTGCATTCTGTCCATCAACTGTTGTTTTTGCATTTGTCACCCCGAGTGGGACGGGTATGCCCAGACGTGGGTCCCGTGCTCTCCATGCCACTGGAATCAAGCTATCCTGGCTGAAGAGGGGTGAAACCCCGAAACCGGTCCTAGGATGCTTGTTTCCAGTCCAGGGAGGACCTGGCTTGGCAGTTCGGGCTGGACTGTTCCCATGAGGCACAGGGTCAAGACTGATTTGCATATGGCTGGGTTCAAACTGGAATGGCATGCTGAGCAAAAAACGATGGATTTAGGCCCAGATCTCTGTACTGGGGTGAATGTATGACTTTGTTCTGCATTCTGTCCATCAACTGTTGTTTTTGCATTTGTCACCCCGAGTGGGACGGGTATGCCCAGACGTGGGTCCCGTGCTCTCCATGCCACTGGAATCAAGCTATCCTGGCTGAAGAGGTGTGAAACCCCGAAACCGGTCCTAGGATGCTTGTTTCCAGTCCAGGGAGGACCTGGCTTGGCAGTTCGGGCTGGACTGTTCCCATGAGGCACAGGGTCAAGACTGATTTGCATATGGCTGGGTTCAAACTGGAATGGCATGGTGAGCAAAAAACGATGGATTTAGGCCCAGATCTCTGTACTGGGGTGAATGTATGACATTGTTCTGCATTCTGTCCATCAACTGTTGTTTTGCATTTGTCACCCCGAGTGGGACGGGTATGCCCAGACGTGGGTCCCGTTCTCTCCATGCCACTGGAATCAAGCTATCCTGGCTGAAGAGGGGTGAAACCCCGAAACCGGTCCTAGGATGCTTGTTTTCAGTCCAGGGAGGACCTGGCTTGGCAGTTCGGGCTGGACTGTTCCCGTGAGGCACAGGGTCAAGACTGATTTGCATATGGCTGGGTTCAAACTGGAATGGCATGGTGAGCAAAAAAACGATGAATTTAGGCCCAGATCTCTGTACTGGGGGGAATGTATGACATTGTTCTGCATTCTGTCCATCAACTGTTGTTTTTGCATTTGTCACCCTGAGTGGGACGGGTATGCCCAGACGTGGGTCCCGTGCTCTCCATGCCACTGGAATCAAGCTATCCTGGCTGAAGAGGGGTGAAACCCCGAAACCGGTCCTAGGATGCTTGTTTCCAGTCCAGGGAGGACCTGGCTTGGCAGTTCGGGCTGGACTGTTCCCATGAGGCACAGGGTCAAGACTGATTTGCATATGGCTGGGTTCAAACTGGAATGGCATGGTGAGCAAAAAAACGATGGATTTAGGCCCAGATCTCTGTACTGGGGTGAATGTATGAC
>CAWUFW010032854.1:0-13248 GCA_963921515.1 Calotriton arnoldi | reverse complement strand
ACGCCTCACTTATATTTGGAGAGGGAGGCTGCGGACCCGACCTCCCTACAGCAGAGACCCTGTTCTGTAACCCGCCCCGATGACATGGAGACTTTGACTCTCTGGTGACTACAACACAGGCGTGGCATGCACTCCTAAGCAGGCAGAACGGAGCACTGCTGTACTCCCTGCACGTTCCATTGCACTGGTTCCATTGCACTGATGCCTGTGGTTTCCGATGGGTCAAGAAGGTGGGGCAAGGAAGCCCCTTGGGGATAAGCACACTGGGCGATTTCTTCACTGATGGGGTGGTAAGCAGCTGGGACACGATTCAGGAGCGGTGCCCAAGTATGTCGGCGATGGCTAATACCACTACCACCATGCTAGACACACATGGGAAGAGCTACTAGGGGAAGAAATGCTAGAACCACAGGCAATGTGGGCACTCTCATCACTGATACAGACAGGAACACCATGTAAATTAATCACAAGATTTTACACAAGTGCACAAGAGGGTGATGTTAACGGTGCGACTTGAGTGGCAGCGTGACCTAGGGGTGCCCATAAACAACAAGGACTGGCAATACTGCTGTGCTAAAACCAAATCTATCTCCTTAAATGGGCGACACAGGCTCATACATTTTAAATTTATACATTGAGTTCATTATACCCCTGAAAGACAAAATCGGTATGGGCTGCGAGAAGATTCGCGATGCTGGAGGTGCCGGGAGGTCAATGCGGGTTCTTGCACATGGCCTGGTTATGTCCCGGAATAAATTAATACTGGTGTGAAATATTCAGGGAGCTGGGAACTATAACAGATACAGAAATAGAGCCAGACCCGAAAGTAGCACTATTGGGATATAACCTAAGTATCAAAAAACCCAACCGACCTATAGTTGTATTGGTTTATTACTGGCCAAGAGGCGTGTGGCGCTATGTTGGGGAAAAGGCCCGACCCCAAAGATAGAGGACTGGCACACAGATTTACTATACTGCAACACACATTCGGATACATTCGGATACATTTAACGAGCTACTCCCCCAAAAACCGACCTAAAAACTGCTGAGGCCCGTACCAAGAATACCTAATAAGTAGAGAAACAGGAGTGGAGAATGGGGTGACTGTCCAGATAGAATGAACTAAGTAGATAATACTGTCCGGTATGCTCAAATAATGGACAATGCAATGCCTATCTGTGTATAGACTCTCTGCAAATGTACCAAGTTGAGTATGATAGACCTAGTAAGCAATTTTATTGATTGTGTTGTACCGAGCCAAATGTGTTGACTAGGCAGTTATCTCTATTGCTCAAAAAGAAAAGTGCTAGTGGAAGAATTGTGGCACAGCGGCCAGGGTGCCTGACTCTGGACTACGTGGTTCACGGTTTGATCGCCGGCGGCAGGTTAGCCCAGCACCATGTGACTCTGGGCAATAGCTCGCTTAATCTTCCCGGGGCCCCCAGCACCAGGACACCTCTCCGGAGGTAGCTGTGCGCTTTACAAATGCTGGTATTATTTATTTATGTCAGATACCTAGTGATATGTTTGTGTCAACTGGTCACAACACGTGTTGTAATGTATGCTCTAATAAAAACTAAATATAAAAACAAGGTATCCATCAACCACCAGCCTGATTTATTTATTTATTTAAAAAGTTTTGTATAGCTCGAACATGACCCAAGAGGGTATCAGAGCGCTTTACAGAGGGATGCGACTGATATGAGGGGGGGCAATCGTGGGAGAATCATAGCAATTAACAAAAATAACAATAGTTACATACCAACATAGTAGACAAAAATAACAAAGTTACATAACGCCATAATAGTGGGCAAAGGAATTAGGCAGTAGAATAAGGCTAGAGAGTCAGCGTGATAGTAGATGAGGTGACTCAGGATCTCAACTGGACTTCAGGACAGGCAGGTATTCATCAGTAGGAACAGTTGTAGGTTTTTGTTTTTTTGAATTTCTGTGGTTTAAGTAAGAGGGTACTGGGGCTCCTGGAGCTACAGGCACCACCCAATTTTTTTTTTGCAAGGTAGAGAGATGTGTTGAAGGGAAGGGCTTTGTGGGTGATGCAGGCAAGTTTTAGGTGTATCCTTGCTTCGAAAGGTAGCCAATTGAGAGATTTCAGGTCCGGGGAGATGCGATTGTACTTCTTGGAGCCTGTGATGAGCCTGGCGGTGCATTCAATGAGGCTCTGAGGGGGCCAGTCTGAACCTAGGAAGACCGCAAAGTGTTGCACTGCCATATTCCAGCCGTGAGATGACTAATGCTTGTACAGCGGACTTGAGGTCATCAGGGGGAAGGAAAGGTTTTAGTTTTTATTAGGATGCTCAGTTTGAAGTTCGCTCCTTTAGTAGAAGCGCTGATGTGATCCTGCATGTTCAAGTTCCTATCCAACACTATACCCAGGGATTTCGTAGAGTCTATGATATGTGGTGTGCAGTTGAGAGCAGACAGATTTTTCATATATTCCTCAATGAGGGGTGCTTGCTTGGGCGGGGAAATAAGGAGGAATTCGGTTTTGAGGGCATTTAGTTTGAGATGGTTGAAGGTAAGCCAGTTAAGGGTTTTGTGTAAGGTTCCGTTGAGTGACTTAATATCGTTAGGTGAGGAGATTTTCATGTACAGCTGGGTGTCGTCTGCATACATGTGGTATTGGATGTTAGATGCTTTGAGGATTTCGGTGAGGGGTTCAATGAATAGGTTAAAAAGTGTGGGTGAAAGCGAGGAGCCTTGGGGCACCCCCAAGGTGCAAGGACTGGGATGGGAGAGGGATTGGTTGGATTTAATTCTCTGTGTTCTATTATGGAGAAAAGAGGTAAACCATTTTAGTACTGCGCCAGAGAGCCCCATCCTATGTTCCAGAAGGCTCAGAAGTTTGTCATGTTTAACCGTATCGAAGGCTGATGAGAGGTCGAGTAGGATTAATAGGCAGGATTTGTTCCGGTCAAGTTGAGTGAGCGCGTCATCAACTATGTGAGTGATGGCTGTTTCGGCCTCGTGACTGATGAGCGTCCTCCTCTCTCCTCTGTCCCCAAAACTGTCCTGGAATGTGGCACAAGATTCCACACTCCAGCCCGGCTCGAGATGGGGAGACAGACGAGCACGAGATATGTAAGGAAAAAACAATCCCCTCAATAGGTATATCAATCGTTCCTGTGCCATGCAGTGGTCCATATTTTTGGCCTATCACTCAACAGATGGAGGAGCTGTAGCTTTCCATGCCTGCATCTCTTTTGGCTGCTATCAGAACCAACCAGAGCAGCGCCCTCTGATATCCGTTTCCTTCTATACCATCCGTTATGTGAAGTAGAATTAGCTTGGGATCTCGGGGTATCCTCGATCCCAGAACCCCCTCCAAAGTCCCCAGCACCCTGCTCCAGAAGTGCAGAATATATGGACCAAATCTCCAACAGGGCTATTACATCCAAGCAGGCACCGGGAGTGATCAAGACCATCCGGTACAACCTTGTGAAGAAGCCTCAGTTGAATCAGTCAGAACTGGGAAGCTATCACCGCCTCCCTGGGGGCAGCCACTGCCTTAATCCAGGCCTCATCGTCTAATGGACCTAGGTCTTGCTCCCATACCTCCTTCACCCTAGCCATACAATCCAGCATATTGTGAAGTAGCATTCAATATATTTCCGATAGCTTGTGTTCGGAAGTGTTAGTAAGTAGGCGTTTGGCTTCCAAGGGGGGGAACTCACAAATGGTTGGTTACAGACTGTATGTATCAAAAGAATTGGGTACGGTGGAGGTCGAATTCTGCTTGTAGATCTTGGAAGGATTTCAATGATCTTCTCTGCATCATAACCACATTACAGAGATCCCCTATAGCGGAAGGAGAGCCCCTCACCACAGGGGGGTCTTCAAGGCAAAACTGACCGTCCAGATGGTAGATTTCAACACGGAAGACCATACCGATAGCACCACTTATGAGTCTGCGGGGATGGTTGCCAGAGCGATGCGTGAGAAAGTCGTGACCCATGTCCCAACCCTCAGAGGCATAAGCCGGGTCACTGAACCCTTCAAACCAACAATCATTTAAAATGAGGAAGTACGTGACTTGATAGTATAGGAGAATGTTGGAAGTGGCCAACGCACCATCAAGAGCTGGACAGCACACTTCTCAAGGGAGATCAGAGGGGTCCCCCGCCCCGTAACAGAGTGCAAAGCAAGGTGTTGATTTTAGTGAATAAAGTTGGGTGCACAGGAAATGGATAATTTTGGATTTGGTGGAGGTGCCTCGAGAGGGATACAATCTTGAAGATGGCTGACCGGTATAGGAGGGACAACGGGAGGGTGGATCAAAATGTAATATCCCTAGCAAGGCTGTCAAGTTGAATCTGCAAATTGGACATGTACACGTGGGTCCTGTCGTGCGTTACAAAGATTCCCAGGTACTCTGGCTCTGCGCCATCACTCATAGCCCAGACGCTCATGGCATGAATGGAGGGCATAGGAGGATGGGAAAGATGGATGATTTGGCCTCATTCAAGCAGAGGCTGAAATAATCCCTGAAGATCTGGAGAATCTGAAGAGCTCTAGGCCCCGACCACTGGAAGCAGCAAATTTGAGCGTCAACTCACAACCAGGCCACCAGAGGCTCAATGGCCAAGGCGATCAGTAGGGGTGATAGTGGGCACCCCTGGCGTGTGGCCTTCTCGATATCAAACCATTTGGGAACCACCCCTCCAACCCACATCTGCATTGTGAGAATCATGTAAAGCTGCTGTATCTACCAGATAATCCACGGGCCAAAGTCGTATCGTCTCAGTAGAGCGAACACATAGTCTCAGTTGACCGAATCAAATGCCTTTCTGAAGTCTACCATCAACAGGGCTTGATGGCCGGGCAGTCTGCTGCTTAGTTCTATTGCATTGTGGACTCTGGGTATATTATGCCATGTGGCACAGTGAGGCATGATCCCTGGTTGATCTTGGTGGGCGTGGTAGAAATGACTGCTGCCAATCTGTTGGCCAACATCTCGGCCCAGATCTTCACCTCAAAAGAGAGATCAGCATTTATTCCTCTCATTTATTCTTGCCAGACCTGGCTTCGGGAGCACCACGATCTCGGCCGCTTTAAGGTTGTTAGGTAATATGCCCTGAGTGAGAGCCTCCTTAAATGTGTTTAGCAAGAGGGGACCCATATATGCCAAAATAAATGCCAGAACTTGGCTGGAAAGCTGTTAGGTCCAGGGCCTTTTCCCACGTGTAATTGCCCCATGGCCATCCCAAGCTCCTCACCAGTAACGTCTGCTGCTAGCAGCTCACAGTATTCAGGGGATAGGTGCAGAACTGGCATATCAGCCACAAACTGATGTAAGTCCTCTGGTGGGCCCACAGGATCGGTACCATGTCCTTAGCCCTTTTGGGCCTATTGTCTTGCCTGGGTCACATTACTGGGTGTAACTAACAGTTAGGATTTACGAATTCCTCTCAGACAGTCACAGAATAGAGAGATTAGATGTGTTTGGATGGGCCATCTGCTGGCATGATGGGGCGGAGCTGAGCACAGCCCCACTTACACCTGAATAGCCTGTTCTCTCCCTTCATACAAAGGTCTTAATGGCTCGGTATTGTCACTGCAACCAGCTTGGAGCCAGGGCAGAGGAGTCACGTAATTCCATGGATGTCAAAGAACTTTCCCAGAAGCTTCTTCTACCTTCCAGAAGAAGGGCACCAGGATTTAAAAATAGAAACTTCAGAGCCACTCTTCAGCACACTTCTGGATCTGTGAATACTCTGCCAGGAAAAAGGATTGTTGTGTTGCTGCAAGGAATGTCACTCTGCTGGACTGCTGCTCTAGAAGAACTGCTGTCCAGCTGTGCTGACGTGCTGTCTGCTGCCCTCTTTCACTGACTCAAAGTGATAGTCTGATGGCCTCCTGATCTCAGCCTCAGGGAATTACCAGGCTCTGCCACAGCTCCTGAACCCATCTTCAGCGAGTTCCTGACTCCCAAGTATTGCCTCACAGGTCCTGGATCCTTGGTGTTGATCTCTTGAAATCAAGTTTTTGGGCTCTTCGTGACCCTCAACGGGCCCATTCAGCAGAACCATGCGGTTCGTTCAAAAACTCAGCACGAGCCGTTGCCAGCCCATCTCTTCGCGCATCAGCATCGTCAGCCCACAGGGTACCTCCAATGTGAAGCTCCAGCCCGCCCATCCGTGATGCCTGGCCTGTTCTTTGCACCAAGCCCCCTACCACCGGAGATGCTCTAATATATCTTTGCGACCCACTTCAATGCGAACAAGACTCTTGGCACAAAACTTGAGAAGGTAATCTTCAGATGGACTAATCTGGGACTGTATCTGAAACATTCTCCATTGTAGTCAGCCTGAACTTTTGACTTTGACCCGGTCCAGTGTAACCAGATATTTCCGGTTGGCGCTTTATGCTTTGAGGTGCTATTTTACAGCTTACTCATTAAAAATTCATAATTACGGTTCTACTGATTGGATACTTTTTGTTTTGGTGTCAAATAACTTATTAAAATTTACTGGTTTGGGATTTACATTGGGTTGTGGTATCACTTTATTACTGTTTGTGTGCTGCATAAATACTTTAATGGTTCAAAAACAAAACGATGACATGCTTTAAATGTAAGAAAATATTTTTCTGAATAAGCCAAAGAAAAGTGAAATAAATCATGTGGGCTAATGAATTAAAAAGATTGGTCCGTTTTGTTTTTGAACCATTGACAAACATGACAACTAGATAATTTGTTCTTATGAAAATAGAAGTGGTCCTATCAAGTTTGCGCAAGGACCCAAGTCTCCCTTGAGTAAAAAGGCATAAATAATGGTAAAAAGATGAAACTCAGACATTCATCAGATTGCAATTCGAAGACAGTTATTCATGCTATCAAATACCTGTGCGACCTCACATACTTTGGGAAAACATCACAAAAAATTTAAATCAGGATAACTGAACACAAAATTATGATAAGGACAATGAACAGAAACTTATGTTTAGCAATACATTGGATAGACATGAAACACGCCATACCACAATATCATTTCACCATCTTAGAAAGACTAACTCCCACACCAGCCAAAGACACACACAAATTGTTAGTGCAAAGGGAAACTTTTGGATCAAACGATTAGAGACATTAATACCCAAGGGACTCAATGACAAGATAGAAATTAGTTGTTTTTTGTAATGTGATGTGCAACTTTGGATGGAGACGGTCTCTGTAATATCTAGTTGCTTGTGTCCACACACAATGTATAGACTTTAATTGCATCGTTAAGTTGTGCATCTTGAGCATGTCTCCAGCACATCTGCGTATTACTCTCACTGTTCCCTTGGGATCTTTTCTTTTCAACTACATCATTCTGTATTTCTTGGTGACTTTTATGTTTTCTTTCATTTGATCACACAAATATAAGATACCTCTATTTTTCTTTTATTGGAGTTTAGAGTTTATTTCACGTCGTTTTTGTGATTAAGTACTGCCCCTACCAGTCATGGAGTTGTGATTAATTGTAGGGCTGTTTATCCGCCCGTCGGAGGCTCTATTATGGAGAACGTACATTTCATGTTCCGGAAGAGCGTCCGCAACACAGCACACTGGGAAGATTGCAAGAATTACGTCAGGCAACTCTTTCACCCGCACACCGTGAATAATAGGTAAATTTATAATAATCCTCTAGTATTTTTTAACATGAACTCTTGATAAGTTAGGATACGTGGCTCTCGTGCCCGTTTCTTCACAGATGGCTATCCCGTTTTTGTTTTAATGCCTTTGCGTATTCTTGCGGTCTTTTTGGGGAACCTTGGCGCATCCGTAAGTAATTCATTGGGCCGCTCAGAGGTTTATTATCAAGTTCCAGCATTCTTTCATTTAATAGAATAGTTTTAATTTTAGCAGTGGTTTTGCACTTGTCCCGTATCCGGTCTACTGCAATCTCAGAATTTTGATTTTTACGGTGCGCGTAAGGCTTTTCAAGCACGTTTTATGTACAGCCCACATCGTTGAAGGTGTTGGTTTTCTTTCTGTTTGAACATGAATCACCTGAATTAGTTGAATTATATGACGTCTCACGCAGGTGCACTTTTTCAATTTTCGTTTCTTCTTTACCAGCACGGGCCTCTTACCTTTTTCTAATGTGGATTGGAGCGCATACTAATATATACTTCGTAAACTAAATGTGTTGAATCGTTCTCAGTGATTTGACTACGCATGCAGAAACATTGGTAATGAATACACTGTTCCTTGTTAGTTAATATATTTGTATGTTATCCTTTCAGTTCACCTGATGAAGGGTTCACAACCCGAAATACATTTGGAATCGACATACAAGCTCAGCTGAAAGAATGAAATTGTACAACGTAATGTGATGTAACATTGTTTATGCTCCTGTGAGCAAGAAAAATTATATGAATTTGTTTTTGTTTCAATGTCAGATTAGTTGCAAATGAAAATTATATATTCAGATAAAATATCCAAGCAAGTGAATTTTCATTGTATTGAATTTTTTGAATTGATTACTTTATTGGAAGGAACCCTAGGGACCCTGGGGGTCTGCATTGGTGCGCATTATGGTTAGTGCACAGGTTTTCTGCACCTTCACAGAATTGTTATTCAACGGACACGAGCAGGTCCTGTCACAAGGCCGCACACAATTGAATAATGTTGATTAAACTATTAAGCACAGAGCAATTTCGAGTGCAGGCTAAAAACACCTTGTCACAGACAAATATTACTTTACACCATATACTTAGACCTAGTAGTTCTTTCACACATCTCCTTACCCCTTTGACACTACTAACTCCTCAGACCTGAATGTTATACTAACCATACCTTTTACTTCAGTACAACATATATATATCACTAATGTTATTATCTGTTACAAATATAATTTCACTTACTCTGATGTCTTAGTATATTCTCACAGTTAGATCTATTCAGTTTGATACTGCTCTAAGTCAATCGCATCCGGTGTGCTTTCCTTGGATCTCACTTTGGGGCATATTCACAAGGACTTATCGCCGAGTTATTGCCACCTTAACGCATCAAAAGTGGAGATAGATTTAACGCCCCATTCACAAGCGGGTGCAAACTGCAGACATCACCAGTTTTCCCGCGATAACTGCCCCAAAATTTATCTCCACGGTGGACACCACCAACTAACCCATATGAGATGCAGAGTAGGCGTTCCTGTGCAAAAACACACGAAAAAACCACAACACCACTTTCACAACGAACTGCCAGATCTGCGATGCCAGTCAAAACCACGCGATAAGCCGCAGTAGCAGCAGGGATTCAACACCTGCCTTTTTCTGGTGTTAAGCAGGACGACTACCTGCAGCATGAAAGGGAGCCCAGCCAAGAGCCACATCTGAAGACCCACAGATGCCATAGAGACAATGATCATGCAGCTCCAAGACCCATGAGGGCCACAACACCCACCGCCACCAACCCCAGACCCGCCACCACCCCCAGGACCCGTCCCGCCTACCCCCGGAACACCACAGAGGCAGCGTACACAAAGACAGCGGACCCACCTGAAACGCACCTGCCGCCCAGACCCAACGCCAGAGGAGGACATTGCCCACTACAGCCCCAAAAGGACAACCATCCCCCGCATCCTGACCCACATCCCCCACCTGCTGATGATACCAACCCAGCAGATAACCAACATCCCTCCGCAGAAAAAGCTGCCGGCTGCACAGCACATGTTGGCCTCTGGTACCATCCAACCCACAACTGCCAGAGTCAGAGGAGTCACACAGCCAGCGCCATCCAAGGTCATCACACTTGTCCTGGATGCCAACATCAGCATGGTACCCCAGCCCCTCCACCTCACCCACACTGCGCAGGAGCAGCTGGAGACCCAGCAAGGCCCCTACGCCATACCTCGATTCCCTCACGTGTCAGGGCCAATCAACTGCACACATGTACCCCTCGTGCCCCCTGCTGACACTGCACACAACTACCACAATAGAAAGCACATGCATCCCATGAATGTGCAGGCAATAGTGGACCACCCAGGACACCTCAACAATGTTGTGGCCACCTCACCAGGCAGAGAGCATGATTCTCACATCTCCCGACAGTCCATCATCACCCAGCGCTCCCAGGATGGCACCCATGGAAATGCAGTGCTCGTTGGTAAGTCCAAAATGAACACACCACACACCTCCAGCCCACAGTCATGCAACTCACGACACTGGCAATGGGCACACAGCACAACTACATTCAACATGCCACACAACATGCCAACTGACCAGACATGACAACACAACTCCATTGGGAACTTGGCCTTGCAATGCCCACAACCCAGCCACGGCATGGCACCACAGACACACAATAGCAGGATGTGAGGAGAGGCATGGAGCAGGCATGTGCGAGAGCGGCAAGTGACTAAGTAATGTGAACCTACCCAATGCCAGGTATGGCGTGGAGGTGCCGGACAGACCACAGTGTGCAAACCACGGAAATGGCCATGTGGAGATCAACTGCTGGTGCATGGAGTGTAGTGGCCAGTGGACGCTACCATGTCCCCACAGGCTGTGGGGCAGAACGCGGAAATGTCGCGCGTTATGTTCCCCCTGCATGCGCGGGCAGAGTGGGTTGGACCTGCGTACGCCAGGCCTCCGTAGGGGTGTAAACAAAAAGCCCGTCGCACTGGGCGTGGTTCTCATTCGGAATGGACAATGCATCTGCCAGGGCTGCGCCTCTCAGCCCGCCACGAGTTCTGCACTGAGCGCGGCGGGGCCTGCGTCCCTGTGCGCCTGCTGCACCCCGGGCTGCTGGTCCCCAGACCCGTCATGCCTGCCCGAGCACATCAATGAGGCTCCGCTCACCTGCCGACACCAGCGTGTGTTAAAGAGGGCCCACCACTTGCCGGTGCAAGTTCCAAGCCCCAGTCCCGCGACCTCTGCAGCCTCCACAGACCATCGCTGGCCCCCCCGACGCTGGCCCACATTACTCCTTTCTCATTGACATACTCCACCGGCGTCCTCTTCGGCCCAGTAGGTCCCACATATGGAACTGTGTCCTGAGTCTTGAATGGCAGTGACCCCAAGTCCATGGCAGCGGCCACAGCACCAGACTCCCTATGATCAGTGAGGCATAATTCCATATCGCAGGCCTGCGACACGTGGTGCCACTAACCCTGTTCAACGCAAGCCGGCGACACGTGGTGCCACTAACCCTATTCAACGCAAGCCGGCAACGCGTGGTGCCACTAACCGTGTTCAACGCAAGCCAGCGACACGTGGTGCCACTAACCCTGTTCAACGCAAGCCGGCGACACGTGGATGAGGGCTCAGGCCTACCCTGCGGACCGGTAGGTCCCACATCCAGCACTCAGTCGCGAGTAACCCTGGGCATAATACTTTGCTACGCTCACGAAGCATGCAAAGTTTGTGCTACTACGCACTACGCAAATTGCACGTAGCAGAGTGAATAACTGTACTAATAAACGTAGCGTAGCAGGAGTATAATAAACTCCTTCAAATGCTTTGATAAAGCAATTTTTTATGCTAAAAAGCATATAACCAATTCACAAAAATGAATGTTGACAATAAAATATCAAGCAATGAGAGAGGTGATGATTTTGGAGTCCCCCTAACCTAGGGGAGGACCAAGCAGATGCCTTGAACACAAAAAGCATATCATGTGAACGATTCAATGGTGGTCCCTTCCTCCTAGGACCACCCCAAGCACAGTTATGGGCAAAAATACAATCCCAACCAAAGGCCCTGCAAAGCATTATGGGACGAGATTAGCAGTGGGCAGTGAATATTATAGTGTCCAATATCAAAATAATTCTACAAAGAGCTGCAGTTCAACTAGTCGTCACTGGGTGTCGTCCCTCAAGAGTGAAATGCAAAAGTATTGAAAACCTTTCATGAAGCTTTTGCATTTGACTCGTGAGGGACGACACCCAGTGACGACTAGTTGAACTGCAGCTCTTTGTAGAATTATTTTGATATTGGACACTATAATATTCACTGCCCACTGCTAATCTCGTCCCATAATGCTTTGCAGGGCCTTTGGTTGGGATTGTATTTTTGCCCATAACTGTGCTTGGGGTGGTCCTAAGAGGATGGGACCACCACCTAATCATTCAATAAGATGTGCTTTTTGTTTTCAAGACATCTGCTTGGTTCTCTCCCTAAGTTAGCGAGGATACCAAAATCATCACCTCTCTCACTGCTTTTTGTTTTCACTTTAGTGAAATGACTATATGCAATTTTAGCATATAAAGACAGAGATATTTATTTTATCTTAACTTGCACTGTACAAGTTTGCTTTTGGTAATTATTGTACAGTGCAGTGAGTCAAGCACACAGCTAGCACTACGCCCAGGCTTAATAATAATAACAAACTCCTTCAAATGCTTTGATAAAGCAATTTTTATGCTAAAAAGCATATAACCAATTCACAAAAATGAATTTTGACATATCAAGCAATGAGAGAGGTGATGATTTTGGAGTCCCCCTAACCTAGGGGGAGGACCAAGCAGATGCCTTGAACACAAAAAGCATATCATGTGAACGATTCAATGGTGGTCCCTTCCTCCTAGGACCACCCCAAGCACAGTTATGGGCAAAAATACAATCCCAACCAAAGGCCCTGCAAAGCATTATGGGACGAGATTAGCAGTGGGCAGTGAATATTATAGTGTCCAATATCAAAATAATTCTACAAAGAGTTGCAGTTCAACTAGTCGTCACTGGGTGTCGTCCCTCACGAGTCAAATGCAAAAGCTTCATGAAAGGTTTTCAATACTTTTGCATTTCACTCTTGAGGGACGACACCCAGTGACGACTAGTTGAACTGCAGCTCTTTGTAGAATTATTTTGATATTGGACACTATAATATTCACTGCCCACTGCTAATCTCGTCCCATAATGCTTTGCAGGGCCTTTGGTTGGGATTGTATTTTTGCCCATAACTGTGCTTGGGGTGGTCCTAGGAGGAATCGTTCAATAAGATGTGCTTTTTGTTTTCAAGACATCTGCTTGGTTGTTGGTTCTCTCCCTAAGTTAGTGAGGATACCAAAATCATCACCTCTCTCACTGCTTGTTAACTTTTTGTTTTCACTTTAGTGAAATGACTATATGCATTTTTAGCATATAAAGACAGAGATATTTATTTTATCTTAACTTGCACTGTACAAGTTTGCTTTTGGTAATTATTGTACAGTGCAGTCAAGCACACAGCTACGCACTACGCAATTTGCATAGCTACGTGTAGTTGAAGCTGTACTTCACGTAGCTACGTGAAGTGCTACTACGCAA
>CAWUFW010032853.1:0-13248 GCA_963921515.1 Calotriton arnoldi | reverse complement strand
TGCCTTCGTTCAGTTACGTATTGCTAGAGTGGTACAGAAAGAGGCAAGAGATATGCAGAAATAGGCAAGAGAGGTGCAGAAAGGGGCAAGAGAGGTTCGAAAGAGGCGAGAGGTACAGATAGAAGAGAGTGAGCTGCAGAATGAGGGAAGAGAGGTGCAGAAAGAAGAGAGTGAGCTGCAGAAAGAAGCAAGAGAAGTGTATACAGAGGCAAGAGAGGTTTAAAAAAGAGGCAAGAGAGGTGCAGAAAGAGGCAAGAGAGGTGCAGAAAGAGGCAAGAGAGGTGCAGAAAGAAGAGTGAGCTGCAGAAAGAAGCAAGAGAGGTACAGACAGAGGCAAGAGAGGTACAGAAAGAGGCAACAGAGGTGCAGAAAGAGGTAAGAGAGGTGCAGAAAGAGGCAAGAGAGGTGCAGAAAGAGGCAAGAGAGGTGCATAAAGAAGAGAGCTGCAGAAAGAGGAAAGAGATTCAGAAAGAGGCAAGAGACGTGCAGAAAGAGGCAAGAGAGGTGCAGAAAGAGGTAAGAGGTGTAGAAAGAGGCAAGTGAGGTGCATAAAGAGGAAGAAAGGCGCAGAAAGAGGCAAGTGAGGTGCAGAAAGAAGAGCGTGAGCTGCAGAAAGAAGCAAGAAAAGTGTAGACAGAGGCAAGAGAGGTGCAAAAAGAGGCAAGAGAGGTGCAGAAAGAGGCAAGAGAGGTGCAGAAAGAAGAGTGAGCTGCAGAAAGAAGCAAGAGAAGTGTAGACAGAGGCAAGAGAGGTACAGAAAGAGGCAAGAGAGGTGCAGAAAGAGGCAAGAGTGGTACAGAAAGAGGCAAGAGAAGTGCATAAAGACGCAAGCGAGGTACAGAAAGAGGCAAGAGAGGTGCAAAAGAGGCAAGAGAGGTGCAGAAAGAAGAGAGTGAGCTGCAGAAAGAGGCAAGAGAGGTGCAGAAAGAGTCAAGAGAGGTGCAGAAAGAGGTGCAGAAAGTGGCAAGAGAGGTGCAGAAAGAGGCAAGAGAGGTACAGAAAGAGGCAAGAGAGGTGCAGAAAGAAGAAGAAAGAGGCAAGAAAGGTGCAGAAAGAGGCAAGAGAGGTGCAGAAAGAAGAGAGTGAGCTGCAGAAAGAGGGAAGTGAGGTGCAGAAAGAAGAGAGTGAGCTGCAGAAATAGGCAAGAGAGGTGCAGAAAGAGGCAATAGAGGTACAGAAAGAGGCAAGAGAGGTGAAGAAAGAGGCAATAGAGGTGCAGAAAGAGGCAAGAGAGGTGCAGAAATAGGCAAGAGAGGTGCAGAAATAGGCAAGAGAGGTGCAGAAAGAGGCGAGAGGTGCAGAAATAGGCAAGAGACGTGCAGAAAGAGGCAAGAGAGGTGCAGAAAGAAGAGAGTGAGCTGCAGAAAGAGGGAAGAGAGGTGCAGAAAGAGGCAAGAGAGGTGCAGAAAGAGGCAACAGAGGTGCAGAAAGAGGCAAGAGAGGTGCAGAAATAGGCAAGAGAGGTGCAGAAATAGGCAAGAGAGGTGCAGAAAGAAGAGAGTGAGCTGCAGAAAGAGGGAAGAGAGGTGCAGAAAGAGGCAAGAGAGGTGCAGAAAGGAGAGAGTGAGCTGCAGAAAGAGGCGAGAGGTGCAGAAAGAGGCAAGAGAGGTGCAGAAAGAGGCAAGAGAGGTGCAGAAAGAGGCAAGAGAGGTGCAGAAAGAGGGAAGAGAGGTGCAGAAATAGGCAAGAGAGGTGCAGAAAGAGGCAAGAGAGGTGCAGAAAGAAGAGTGAGCTGCAGAAAGAGGGACGAGAGGTGCATAAAGAGGCAAGAGAGGTGCAGAAAGAGGGAAGAGAGGTGCAGAAAGAGGCAAGAGAGGTGCAGAAAGAGGCAAGAGAAGTGCAGAAAGAGGCAAGAGAGGTACAGAAAGAGGCAACAGAGGTGCAGAAAGAGGCAAGAGATGTGCAGAAAGAGACAAGAGGTGCAGAAAGAGGTAAGAGAGGTGCATAAAGAGGCAAGAGAGGTGCTGATAGAAGAGAGTGAGCTGCAGAAAGAGGGAAGAGAAGTGCAAAAAGAGGCAGGAGAGGTGCAGAAAGAAGAGTGATCTGCAGAAAGAGGCAAGGGAGGTTCAGAAAGAGGCAAGAGATATGCAGAAAGAGGCAAGAGGGGTGCAGAAAGAGGTAAGAGGTGTAGAAAGAGGCAAGAGAGGTGCAGAAAGAGGCAAGAGAGGTGCAGAAAGAGGAAGAAAGGTGCAGAAAGATGCACATGAGGTGCAGAAAGAGGCAAGAGAAGAGCAGAAGGAGGCAAGAGAGGTTCAGAAAGAGGCAAGAGAGGTACGGAAAGAGGAAGAAAGGTGCAGAAAGAGGCAGGAGAGGTGCAGAAACAGGAAGAAAGGTGCAGAAAGAGGCAAGAGAGGTGTAGAAAGAGGCAAGAGAGGTGCAGAAAGAGGCAAGAGAGGTGCAGAAAGAGGGAAGAGGGGTGCAGAAAGCGACAAGTGAGGTGCAGAAAGAGGCAAGAGAGGTGCACACAGAAGAGTGAGCTGCAGAAAGAAGCAAGAGAAGTTTAGACCGAGGCAAGAGAGGTGCAGAAAGAGGCAAGAGAGGTGCAGAAAGAAGCGAGGTGCAGAAAGAGGCAAGAGAGGTGCAGAAAGAGGCAAGAGATATGCAGAAATAGGCAAGAGAGGTGCAGAAAGGGGCAAGAGAGGTGCGAAAGAGGCAAGAGAGGTACAGATAGAAGAGAGTGAGCTGCAGAATGAGGGAAGAGAGGTGCAGAAAGAGGCAAGAGAGGTGCAGAAAGAAGAGAGTGAGCTGCAGAAAGAGGTAAGAGAGGTGCAGAAAGAAGAGCGTGAGCTGCAGAAAGAAGCAAGAGAAGTGTAGACAGAGGCAAGAGAGGTGCAAAAAGAGGCAAGAGAGGTGCAAAAAGAGGCAAGAGAGGTGCAGAAAGAGGCAAGCGAGGTGCAGAAAGAGGCAAGAGAGGTGCAAAAAGAGGCAAGAGAGGTGCAGAAAGAGGCAAGAGAGGTGCAGAAAGAAGAGTGAGCTGCAGAAAGAAGCAAGAGAAGTGTAGACAGAGGCAAGAGAGGTAGAGAAAGAGGCAACAGAGGTGCAGAAAGAGGCAAGAGAGGTGCAGAAAGAGGCAAGCGAGGTGCAGAAAGAGGCAAGAGAGGTGCAAAAGAGGCAAGAGAGGTGCAGAAAGAAGAGAGTGAGCTGCAGAAAGAAGAGTGAGCTGCAGAAAGAGGCAAGAGAGGTGCAGAAAGAGGCAAGCGAGGTGCAGAAAGAGGTGCAGAAAGAGGCAAGAGAGGTGCAGAAAGAGGCAAGAGAGGTACAGAAAGAGGCAAGAGAGGTGCAGAAAGAGGCAAGAGGTGCAGAAAGAAGAGTGAGCTGCAGAAAGAAGCAAGAGAGGTACAGACAGAGGCAAGAGAGGTACAGAAAGAGGCAAGAGAGGTGCAGAAAGAGGCAAGAGAGGTGCAGAAAGAGGCAAGAGATGTGCAGAAAGAAGAGAGCTGCAGAAAGAGGAAAGAGATTTAGAAAGAGGCAAGAGACGTGCAGAAAGAGGCAAGAGAGGTGCAGAAAGAGGTAAGAGGTGTAGAAAGGCAAGTGAGGTGCATAAAGAGGAAGAAAGGCGCAGAAAGAGGCAAGTGAGGTGCAGAAAGAAGAGCGTGAGCTGCAGAAAGAAGCAAGAGAAGTGTAGACAGAGGCAAGAGAGGTGCAAAAAGAGGCAAGAGAGGTGCAGAAAGAGGAAAGAGGTGCAGAAAGAAGAGTGAGCTGCAGAAAGAAGCAAGAGAAGTGTAGACAGAGGCAAGAGAGGTGCAGAAAGAGGCAAGAGTGGTACAGAAAGAGGCAAGAGAAGTGCATAAAGAGGCAAGCGAGGTGCAGAAAGAGGCAAGAGAGGTGCAAAAGAGGCAAGAGAGGTGCAGAAAGAAGAGTGAGCTGCAGAAAGAGGCAAGAGACATGCAGAAAGAGGCAAGAGAGGTGCATAAAGAGGCAAGAGAGGTGCATATAGAGGCAAGAGAGGTGCATAAAGAGGCAAGAGAGGTGCATAAAGAGGCAAGAGAGGTACAGAAAGAGGCAAGAGAGGTACAGAAAGAGGCAAGAGAGGTGCAGAAAGATGAGTGAGCTGCAGAAAGAGGGAAGAGAGGTGCAGAAAGAGGCAAGAGAGGTGTAGAAAGAGTGAGCTGCAGAAAGAGGCAAGAGAGGTTCAGAAAGAGGCAAGAGACATGCAGAAAGAGGCAAGAGAGGTGCAGAAAGAGGTAAGAGGTGTAGAAAGAGGCAAGAGAGGTGCAGAAAGAGGAAGAAAGGTGCAGAAAGAGGCAAGTGAGGTGCAGAAAGAGGCAAGAGAATAGCAGAAGGAGGCAAGAGAGGTACAGAAAGAGGCAAAAGAGGTACAGAAAGAGGAAGAAAGGTGCAGAAAGAGGCAAGAGGTGCAGAAAGAAGAAGAAAGGTGCAGAAAGAGGCAATAGAGGTGCAGAAAGAGGCAAGAGAGGTGCAGAAAGAAGAGAGTGAGCTGCAGAAAGAGGCAAGAGGTGCAGAAAGAGGCAAGAGAAGTGCAGAAAGAGGCAAGAGAGGTGCTAATAGAAGGGAGTGAGCTGCAGAAAGAGGGAAGAGAGGTGCAGAAAGAGGCAAGAGAGGTGCAGAAAGAAGAGAGTGAGCTGCAGGAAGAGGCAAGAGAGGTTCAGAAAGAGGTAAGAGATGTGCAGAAAGAGGCAAGAGGGGTGCAGAAAGAGGTAAGAGGTGTAGAAAGAGGCAAGAGAAGAGCAGAAGGAGGCAAAAGAGGTGCAGAAAGAGGTAAGAGAGGTACAGAAAGAGGTGCAGAAAGAGGCAAGAGAGGTGCAGAAAGAGGCAAGAGAGTTACAGAAAGAGGCAAGAGAGGTGCAGAAAGAAGAAGAAAGAGGCAAGAGAGGTGCACAAAGAGGCAAGAGAGGTGCAGAAAGAAGAGTGAGCTGCAGAAAGAGGGAAGTGAGGTGCAGAAAGAAGAGAGTGAGCTGCAGAAAGAGGTAAGAGAGGTGCAGAAAGAAGAGTGAGCTGCAGAAAGAAGCAAGAGAAGTGTAGACAGAGGCAAGAGAGGTGCAAAAAGAGGCAAGAGACGTGCAGAAAGAGGCAAGAGAGGTGCAGAAAGAGGCAAGAGAGGTGCAGAAAGAAGAGTGAGCTGCAGAAAGAAGCAAGAGAGGTACAAAAGAGGCAAGAGAGGTGCAGAAAGAAGAGTGAGCTGCAGAAAGAGGCGAGAGGTGCAGAAAGAGGCAAGAGAGGTGCAGAAAGAAGAGAGTGAGCTGCAGAAAGAAGCAAGAGAAGTGCAGACAGAGGCAAGAGAGGTGCATAAAGAGGCAAGAGAGGTGCAGAAGGAGGCAAGAGTGGTGCAGAAAGAAGAGAGGTGCAGAAAGAGGCAAGAGAGGTGCAGAAAGAGGCAAGAGAGGTGTAGAAAGAGGCAAGAGAGGTGTAGAAAGAGACAAGAGAGGTGCAAAAGAGGCAAGAGAGGTACAGATAGAAGAGAGTGAGCTGCAGAATGAGGGAAGACAGGTACAGAAAGAGGCAAGAGAGGTGCAGAAATAAGAGAGTGAGCTGCAGAAAGAGGCAAGAGAGGTGCAGAAAGAAGAGTGAGCTGCAGAAAGAAGCAAGAGAAGTGCAGACAGAGGCAAGAGAAGTGCAGACAGAGGCAAGAGAAGTGCATAAAGAGGCAAGAGAGTTGCAGAAAGAGGCAAGAGAGGTGCAGAAAGAAGAGAGGTGCAGAAAGAGGCAAGAGGAGTGCATAAAGAGGCAAGAGAGTTGCAGAAAGAGGCAAGCGAGGTGCAGAAAGAAGAGAGGTGCAGAAAGAGGCAAGAGGGGTGCAGAAAGAGGCAAGAGGGGTGCAGAAAGATGCAAGAGAGGTGTAGAAAGGGGCAAGAGTGGTGCAGAAAGAGGTAAAGGATGTGCAGAAAGAGGCAAGAGAGGTGCAGAAAGAGGCAAGAGAAGTGCAAGAGAGGTACAGATGGAAGAGAGTGAGCTGCAGAATGAGGGAAGAGAGGTGCAGAAAAGGCAAGAGAGGTGCAGAAAGAGGAGAGAGCTGCAGAAAGAGGCAAGAGAGGTGCAGAAAGAAGAGAGGTGCAGAAAGAGGGAAGAGGGGTGCAGAAAGAGACAAGCGAGGTGCAAAAGAGGCAAGAGAGGTACAGATGGAAGAGAGTGAGCTGCAGAATGAGGGAAGAGAGGTGCAGAAAAGGCAAGAGAGGTGCAGAAAGAGGAGAGAGCTGCAGAAAGAGGCAAGAGAGGTGCACAAAGAAGAGAGTGAGCTGCAGAAAGAAGCAAGAGCAGTGCAGAAAGAGGCAAGAGAGGTGCAGAAAGGCAAGAGAGGTGCAGAAAGGCAAGAGAAGTGCAGAAAGAGGCAAGAGAGGTGCAGAAAGAGGCAAGAGAAGTGCAGAAAGAGGCAAGAGAAGTGCAGAAAGAGGTAAGAGGTGTAGAAAGAGGCAAGAGAGGTGCAGAAAGAGGAAGAAAGGCGCAGAAAGAGGCAAGTGAGGTGCAGAAAGAGGCAAGAGAAGAGCAGAAATAGGCAAGAGAGGTGCAGAAAGAGGCAATAGAGGTGCAGAAAGAAGAAGAAAGGTGCAGAAAGAGGCAAGAGAGGTACAGAAAGAGGCAAGAGAGGTGCAGAAAGAAGAGTGAGCTGCAGAAAGAGGCAAGAGAGGTGCAGAAAGAGGCAAGAGAGGTGCATAAAGAGGCAAGAGAGGTACAGAAAGAGGCAAGAGAGGTACAGAAAGAGGCAAGAGAGGTACAGAAAGAGGCAAGAGAGGTGCAGAAAGAGTGAGCTGCAGAAATAGGCAAGAGGGGTGCAGAAAGAGGCAAGAGAGGTGTAGAAAGAAGAGTGATCTGCAGAAAGAGGCAAGAGAGGTTCAGAAAGAGGCAAGAGACATGCAGAAAGAGGCAAGAGAGGTGCAGAAAGAGGTAAGAGATGTAGAAAGAGGCAAGAGAGGTGCAGAAAGAGGCAAGAGAGGTGCAGAAAGAGGCAGAGTGAGCGTGCAGAAAGAGGCAAGAGAGGTGCAGAAAGAGGCAAGAGAGCGTGCAGAAAGAGGCAAGAGAGGTGCAGAAAGAGGCAAGAGGTGTAGAAAGAGGCAAGAGAGGTGCAGAAAAAGGCGAGAGAGATGCAGAAAGAAGAGTGAGCTGCATAAAGAAGGAAGAGAAGTGCAGAAAGGCAAGAGAGGTGCAGAAAGAGGCAAGAGAAGTGCAGAAAGAGGCAAGAGAAGTGCAGAAAGAGGCAAGAGAAGTACAGAAAGAGGTTAGAGGTGTATAAAGAGGCAAGAGAGGTGCAGAAAGGTGCGGAAAGGTGCAGAAAGAGGCAAGTGAGGTGCAGAAAGAGGCAAGAGAAGAGCAGAAATAGGCAATAGAGGTGCAGAAAGAGGCAAGAGAGGTGCAGAAAGAGGCAAGAGAGGTGCAGAAAGAAGAGAGTGAGCTGCAGAAAGAGGCAAGAGGTGCATAAAGAGGCAAGAGAGGTGCATATAGAGGCAAGAGAGGTGCATAAAGAGGCAAGAGAGGTACAGAAAGAGGCAAGAGATGTACAGAAAGAGGCAAGAGAGGTGCAGAAAGAGGTAAGAGAGGTGTAGAAAGAAGAGTGAGCTGCAGAAAGAGGCAAGAGAGGTTCAGAAAGAGGCAAGAGACATGCAGAAAGAGGCAAGAGAGGTGCAGAAAGAGGTAAGAGGTTAGAAAGAGGCAAGAGAGGTGCAGAAAGAGGAAGAAAGGTGCAGAAAGAGGCAAGTGAGGTGCAGAAAGAGGCAAGAGAATAGCAGAAGGAGGCAAGAGAGGTACAGAAAGAGGCAAAAGAGGTACAGAAAGAGGAAGAAAGGTGCAGAAAGAGGCAAGAGGTGTAGAAAGAGGCAAGAGAGGTGCAGAAAGAAGAAAGGTGCAGAAAGAGGCAATAGAGGTGCAGAAAGAGGTAAGAGAGGTGCAGAAAGAAGAGAGTGAGCTGCAGAAAGAGGCAAGAGATGTGCAGAAAGAGGCAAGAGAAGTGCAGAAAGAGGCAAGAGAGGTGCTGATAGAAGGGAGTGAGCTGCAGAAAGAGGGAAGAGGTGCAGAAAGAGGCAAGAGGTGCAGAAAGAAGAGAGTGAGCTGCAGAAAGAGGCAAGAGAAGAGCAGAAATAGGCAATAGAGGTGCAGAAAGAGGCAAGAGAGGTACGGAAAGAGGAAGAAACGTACAGAAAGAGGCAGGAGAGGTGCAGAAACAGGAAGAAAGGCGCAGAAAGAGGCAAGAAAGGCGCAGAAAGAGGCAAGAGAGGTGCAGAAAGAGGCAAGAGAGGTGCAGAAAAAGGCGAGAGGTGCAGAAAGAAGAGTGAGCTGCATAAAGAAGCAAGATAAGTGCAGAAAGAGGCAAGAGAGGTGCAGAAAGAGGCAAGATAGGTGCAGAAAGAGGCAAGAGAAGTGCAGAAAGAGGCAAGAGAAGTACAGAAAGAGGTTAGAGGTGTAGAAAGAGGCAAGAGAGGTGCAGAAAGGTGCGGAAAGGTGCAGAAAGAGGCAAGTGAGGTGCAGAAAGAGGCAAGAGAAGAGCAGAAATAGGCAATAGAGGTGCAGAAAGAGGCAAGAGAGGTGCAGAAAGAGGCAAGAGAGGTGCAGAAAGAAGAGAGTGAGCTGCAGAAAGAGGCAAGAGGTGCATAAAGAGGCAAGAGAGGTGCATATAGAGGCAAGAGAGGTGCATAAAGAGG
Organism: Calotriton arnoldi; assembly: GCA_963921515.1. Lineage (NCBI taxonomy): Eukaryota > Metazoa > Chordata > Amphibia > Caudata > Salamandridae > Calotriton > Calotriton arnoldi. The sequence goes on along the minus strand of CAWUFW010032853.1, from coordinate 4,660 downwards.
CAAGAGAGGTACAGAAAGAGGCAAGAGATGTACAGAAAGAGGCAAGAGAGGTGCAGAAAGAGGTAAGAGAGGTGTAGAAAGAAGAGTGAGCTGCAGAAAGAGGCAAGAGAGGTTCAGAAAGAGGCAAGAGACATGCAGAAAGAGGCAAGAGAGGTGCAGAAAGAGGTAAGAGGTTAGAAAGAGGCAAGAGAGGTGCAGAAAGAGGAAGAAAGGTGCAGAAAGAGGCAAGTGAGGTGCAGAAAGAGGCAAGAGAATAGCAGAAGGAGGCAAGAGAGGTACAGAAAGAGGCAAAAGAGGTACAGAAAGAGGAAGAAAGGTGCAGAAAGAGGCAAGAGGTGTAGAAAGAGGCAAGAGAGGTGCAGAAAGAAGAAAGGTGCAGAAAGAGGCAATAGAGGTGCAGAAAGAGGTAAGAGAGGTGCAGAAAGAAGAGAGTGAGCTGCAGAAAGAGGCAAGAGATGTGCAGAAAGAGGCAAGAGAAGTGCAGAAAGAGGCAAGAGAGGTGCTAATAGAAGGGAGTGAGCTGCAGAAAGAGGGAAGAGAGGTGCAGAAAGAGGCAAGAGGTGCAGAAAGAAGAGAGTGAGCTGCAGAAAGAGGCAAGAGAGGTTCAGAAAGAGGCAAGAGATGTGCAGAAAGATGCAAGAGAGGTGCAGAAAGAGGTAAGAGGTGTAGAAAGAGGCAAGAGAGGAGCAGAAAGAGGAAGAAAGGCGCAGAAAGAGGCAAGTGAGGTGTAGAAAGAGGCAAGAGAAGAGCAGAAGGAGGCAAGAGAGGTACAGAAAGAGGCAAGAGAGGTACAGAAAGAGGAAGAAAGGTGCAGAAAGATGCAAGAAGGTGCAGAAAGGTGCAAGAGAGGTGCAGAAAGAGGCAAGAGGTGCAGAAAGATGAGGGTGAGCTACAGAAAGAGGGAATAGAGGCGCAGAAAGAGGCAAGTGAGGTACAGAAAGAGGCTATAGAGGTACAGAAAGAAGAGAGTAAACTGCAGAAAGAAGCAAGAGAAGTGCAGAAAGAGGCAAGAGAAGTGCAGAAAGAGGCAAGAGAGGTGCAGAAAGAGGCAAGAGAGGTGCAGAAAGAGGCAAGAGAGGTGCAGAAAGAGGCAAGAGAAGTGCAGAAAGAGGCAAGAGAAGTGCAGAAAGTGTCAAGAGAGGTGCAGAAAGAAGAGTGAGCTGCAGAAAGAGGCAAGAGAGGTGCAGAAAGAGGCAAGAGAACTACAGAAAGAGGCAAGAGAGGTGCAGAAAGAAGAGTGAGCTGCAGAAAGAGGCAAGAGAGGTACAGAAAGAGGAAGAAAGGTGCAGAAAGAGGCAAGAGAGGTGCAGAAAGAAGATGAAAGGTGCATAAAGAGGCAAGAGAGGTGCAGAAAGAAGAGAGTGAGCTGTAGAAAGAGGCAAGAGATGTGCAGAAAGAGGCAAGAGAGGTGCAGAAAGAGGCAAGAGAGATGCTGATAGAAGGGAGTGAACTGCAGAAAGAGGGAAGAGAGGTGCAGAAAGAAGTGAGCTGCAGAAAGAGGCAAGAGAGGTTCAGAAAGAGGCAAGAGACATGCAGAAAGAGGCAATAGAGGTGCAGAAAGAGGTAAGAGAGGAGCAGAAAGAGGAAGAAAGGCACAGAAAGAGGCAAGTGAGGTGCAGAAAGAGGCAAGAGAAGAGCAGAAGGAGGCAAGAGAGGTGCAGAAAGAGGCAAGAGAGGTACAGAAAGAGGAAGAAAGGTACAGAAAGAGGCAAGAGAGGTGCAGAAACAGGAAGAAAGGCGCAGAAAGAAGCAAGAGAAGTGCAGAAAGAGGCAAGGGAGGTGCAGAAAGGGGCAAGAGAGGTGCAGAAAGAGGCAAGAGGTGCAGAAAGATAAGGGTGAGCTGCAGAAAGAGGGAAGAGAGGCGCAGAAAGAGGCAAGCGAGGTGCAGAAAGAGGCTAGAGAGGTGCAGAAAGAGGCTAGAGAGGTGCAGAAAGTGGCAAGAGAGGAGCAGAAAGAAGCATGAGAGGTATATATATGTATATAATCAATCTCCTCTCACTCTTACAAGGAAGGAATCAGCGCTCTGGTTGTAGTTTGGAAGTGTTTAATCTACAAAGGACGCGATCCACGCATTTCGGCTAGTCCGAACCTTGATCACGATACAAGACGTCATTGTAGCTTCCTTATTTAAATGTAGAAATGGCTCCAGTTGCCAACATTAACAAAGGACTACATATTACATTAAACCAAAAAGCTGTCAGCCATATTGGCCTGGTCATGATGCAAAAATTCAGGAATTCATACAATAAAGAAAAGAAAACAAGTGTTAATATGCACACAATGTAATTTCAGCATATTTTGCCCCGTGACCGCCGTACCTGTATGTTCGTCAACGTGACTTGTTCATAATAAACATAGTTACGATTGCAAACATCAACATAAACAATGGACTACACATTACTTTAAAGTGAAAGGCTATCGGCCATATTGATCTGGGCACGTTGCATATTATAGAGGTTCTTACACAAAAGAAAAGAAATAACAAGCATTGGCATAGCCAATAGGTCTCGCCTTTGGGGCCTTATAAGTGTTTAGCCAGAGCTATTGACTTTGCCAATGTCTTTAAGCTGTGCTGTAGAGAAGTGTGGCTGCTTATTTTAATTTAACCACCTGATGCATTCTGGGAGCTGAAGTCCAGGTTCAGATTACTTGGTGCAACTGAACTAACACAGCGACAGTAATGACTTAAAAGTGCACGCTGGGTTGTGGGAGGGTTCATAGTGTGAGGTCTCTCTGCCATGAGAAACCTGCAGCTGTATGTGTGCTTGGAGGGTGGGGGAGGGCTCCGAGTGCTGGGAGGGAGGGTGAAAGCCACAAACAAACAGGCAGCGAACAAAGAGAAAGTGAAGGCTGCCCTGATATCAATATGTCTAAAACATAAAGTGCGCCGTCTGCGAAGCCGTGCTGATGAGCAGACGGAAAGAAAAAAAAAAAGAGTCGAAGGGACCAACATACATTAAAAAGACGCGCGGCCGCGAGACGCGCTCTGTGGTGGGGGAGGGGCGTTGAAGCGCAAATAAAGCTGAAATAAATAAAGCATGTTTGGATGTGAGGGCGATCTGGCTGGGGTGGAAGGGGGGAATGAGGTGACAGGCTTCTGTTTTTGATCTGCATTTCTCTAAAAACATCATTTACCAGAAATGTGCTAATGGTGGCTAAAAGCTGTTGGGGTAGCGCTTTGGTTTCCTTGACTGTTGCTGGTTAAAAAGTTTGCTCAAATGAAGGCGCTTGGTCATGTAATCCCAATGTTCCCAAATATGTATTTTCTGCAACACTTGTCATCTTCCTGAAGCCTTCAGGAGTGTGTAAATGTGTGCCTGATATCTTCTGAGGGGGGAGGAGTTCTGATGCAGCTTCTGTGACCATCTTTGGCGTAAAATGCGCCCAGATGGCAGCTTTTAGGCTGTAGATACTTTAGGCAGCGCGATGTACGTTCACCAGATTATTCATCCTTTGTTTTGCATTTTTATATAGCAAGAATGAAGGTCTCTGCCCTGAATCAACTGTTCTTTCCTCTCGGAGTCACAGGCAAAAAAGAGTGACTGACAGAATGGCAAAAACAAAAGACAGGGGACAGGATGTGGAGTAATGGCTAGTGCCCGGACTTTAAAGCTGGGGAATCGGGTTTGAGTATCGGCGGAGGCTCTACATCCTGTGATTCTGGGCAAATTTCTGTAAAGGAACTAGTGCTCATGTAAAACGCTTTGAAACCTTTGTTTCAATTACATAAAAATACAAGGATTGAAAGGAGAAGTGCTTGCAGGTTCGTGAGGTGGGGGGGAGCAAAAAGATGGACTCTGTAGTGTTTAAATAAAGCATGTTTGGATGTGAGGGCGATCTGGCTGGGGTTTATTGGGAGGGGGAAGAGGCAACGGGGGAGTGAAAATGAAAACACTCTATGGAATGCTGAAAGCAACAAGATTACCAGTCAATTTCCAGTGTAAATAAATACATACAAAAGAAAAGTACGATGCCTTTGAAAAACAAGCTTTTGACGTGAAATCAAAGGCAATTACCTGTAAACATGAAACAAGATGCGTGGCCGCGAGACGCGCTCTGTGGTGGGGGAGGGAGTTGAATGGCGAGCAAGACAGAGAGGCGGAGCGAGGCACGCGCCCTTGGGAGAGCGAGAGGAAAGCCAGATGGCGCCTCTGCTCGTAACGATGTGAGGGCGATCTGGCTGGGGTTTATTGGGAGGGGGAAGAGGTGACAGGGGGAGTGAAAATGAAAACACTCTGTGGAATGCTGAAAGCAACAAGATTACCAGTCAATTTCCAGTGTAAATAAATACATACAAAAGAAAAGTACGATGCCTTTGAAAAACAAGCTTTTGACGTGAAATCAAAGGCAATTACCTGTATACATGAAACAAGACGCGTGGCCGTGAGACGCGCTCTGTGGTGGGTGAGAGGGAGGGAGTTGAAGCGCGAGCAAGACAGAGAGGCGGAGCGAGGCGCGCACCCTTGGGAGAGCGAGAGGAAAGCCAGATGGCGCCTCTGCTCGTAACTGTGCGCGTAACCGCACGCTCTATGCCACACAAAAAGCTGTGGTCGGCTTTTTAAAGCCCACTCACTAAATGTCTCGCCAGCGCAGCGCATGCGCTGGCTCAGGCGAGACCTAAAAAGGGGTGTTAATATACACACACTATCCCTAAATAAAG
>CAWUFW010032852.1:0-13249 GCA_963921515.1 Calotriton arnoldi | reverse complement strand
GCCCATGTGGACTGCAGTATGTGGGCAGCACCAAATTGCAGGCCCACAAACGTATACTGCAGCACATGCGGGCAATTACAAACAGTGATCCCACATATCCACTCGCACAACACTTTAAAGAAAGACATGCTAACAACCTTCAGGATTTTAGTTATTTCCTAATTGACTCCATTTTACCATCAAGACGGGGAGGTGATCGGGAGGCCAAACTCAGACGCCTCGAAACTAGGTACATCCTTGATCTTGACACAAAAAATCCTAACGGGCATAATTCAAGTGAGGATTTCTATACTTGGCTATAGTTAATCTGGGATCAGATTATACTAAATAGATTCCACCAGAAAGACACACATAGATATACTGTTTAGAACTCTCTAACTGTATATGGCATTTCTCTTTTATGTGCTTTCTCTGTCCAAAGATTCTTTAGTCAGCCAGCTGCCTCTAGTTTTTAAACTTTTAATAGAACTGTAAAAATTATCAATTTTCTTATTTACTCACGTAATTTTATCTATTTATTGGCAATTTTATGAAGGATGGCTTTCGCGATCTTTTATGTAAATTGCTCAATGTATAGATTTGTTATTTAGCACTTTATTGACACTTTGCACTTTACACATAGATACTCTTAATTAGGTAGGCAGAACGGACCCTGAATAATATGCTAATATCTACACTGACATTATATTTAGTAACTAACTACCTCAAAAAAACTTACAATGAATTTTATTATATTTCATTATTATATATATTTTTTGTTTTAATTGAGGTTTTACTACAATTGTGTTTATGTATTTTACATATTGTGGTTATATTGTATTTTACATCAATACTACTTATTTATTTATTTATATATGTCATGTATTTATTGATGTATGTATTTATACATCAATTGCCGTATTTTGCACCAACAAGAGTTACTTCAACATAGTATGTTGTTTATGCCTATGAAAGAATCTTATCACGTGTGCAGATGATCTGTCACTTTAAATATCACACTGTGGCTCTAAACGCGCGTCATGTGATCAAGGCCGAGTTTGGCCGAAACGCGTCATGGCAGCAATGGTGGCTCACTGAAAAATAAATGAAAACTTACACCTAATCTGGGTTCGTCTTCTGTTTGTTCCCGCTGTGAGGAACGTTGAGGCGGAGTGTGGCGATATATATATATATATATATATATATATATATCAGATGTACGCCGTGACTTCCTCGGATATCTCCAATACACGGACACGGACCCAAAATTGTGCTTCAAAGTGAGTTTATTCCGCCTCAGTCGCCATTACGCGTTTCGCCTTCCACAAGGCTTGATCACATGACAGTGGTAATGGGATTACGTGCGAGATTTTAAAGTGCTCAGTGCTCATTATGACATGCATCACATGATTGTTTCTACCATAGACATAGAAAACATTCAAAACATTTACCAATAACATGCTGAAATTTATGCAAATATTTTCGTTTTAAATGCTTTGAACGTGACTGTTTCATATATATGCAGTTAATCTAGTACACAGTGTATTTATCAGTTTTCTTTTTTTGAACTGGTCTTTTTTGTCCTTTATCAGTAACTTTTGTCATGATTCCTTTCCTGATGTTCACAGATCTCGGTTTAAATACCTGATTATTAAATCATGACATATTTGTTATAAGGACATATCATAATAATGTCATATGATTGACCTCTTAATCATAAACCTTGGTGACGCATTAAAGTGCTGAAGTGCATTAAAAACCAAGGAAATCAGAGCATTCTTGCCTTATAAACATTGTTGAGTTTAAGGCAACTGGAGGTTATTTTAGAAAATGCATTAGAATTGGCTAATACAGGTATCGGGTATTTCATTATTTATTCTATATCTCACATTGATTTGTCCAGAGCCGTTGTTGACACTCTGTATTGTTTTCGTCTGACCACCATATCATTGTTTTAGGTTTACTTTTTGGGCGTTTCTCGATCTCAGGATATTTTAATGTGCAAAGTAACACTTCATAAATATATAAATATATAAAATACACTTAAAAATCATCATCAACTATAGATGTAAAAATATAACACCTAATAAATGCGTATGCATGTATATAAAATCCCTTATATAACACTCAGCAATATTGTATAAAACCAACATTCGATACATTAACGTAGAACGTATTGATTGTCTCTTAATTGCTAATAAACCCATTACGATCCATAAAACAGAGTTAGTTATTAGCTGGTGGAATAAAAATTAATGTTTGTAGTAGACGTCCTAGTTAAGTTCTATTTTTGTGAAAGATATATATTTTATTTATCATGTGAGGCTGGGTATTCATATTAGGCAAGTGTGTAGATCCTCTGTTGCATTTAGGCCCCCCGGGGACTTGGAATCTAATTGGAGAATATATCGTGTTTCCAGTTTTCTTAACTTAGTTTCTCTGTCCCCTCCTCTTCTGCTTGGCGGGACTGTGTCAATCACAAAGTATTTAAGCAAGGTAGTGTCTGAATTGTGCTTCTCCTTAAAATGTCGAGCTACTGGATAGGTGTTATCATGATTAATTATAGCCCGTAGGTGTTGTAATATCCTTTTGTGTACAGGTAGCTTGGTGCTGCCTACGTACTGCAAGCCGCATGGGCACTGCAGCACAGAGACAGCAAATTCCGTCTTGCATGTAAGTAATTTGGATATTCTAAACTGCCTTTCACTGAAGGGTGTCTGGTATTTGTTTGTGTTGATACCCTGAATACACGCCTTACACGTTTTGCATTTATAAAAACCCTTGCCTGTTTGGAGCCAATTGTTGCCTTCAATGACCTCAGGACTAGTTTTAACAATCTTGTCTTTCATTGATGGGGCCTTGCTGTGCGTAATGGACACTCTCGGCGGTAGCAGGGGTCCTATTACCGGATCAGTTAGAACCATAGGCCAATTTTGCTGTATAATTTTGTGTATCTCTGTGTGTTGTCTGCTGAATTTTACTATAATTCTGAACTTATCATCTTTCAATGTGGTTAGTGCACTAGTTTGGGTTTTAGAGGTTTCTGTTGCTGGTTTAGTCTTTTCTGTAAGTGCTCTTTCCCTTGTGATTGCCATTGATTTGCTGATGGCTTTGTCAATCACTTTCACCGGGCACTCTCTTTGCAAAAATCTTTTCTTGCTTTCTTCCTGTGCCACTGTCAGATCCTCATTGTTACTGCATAGACGCCTCATCCTTAGCATTTCCCCATAGATGCTGTTTATCAAATGTTTAGGATGGGCGCTGCTGGCGTGAAGAGTGGTATTTCCTGCTGTTTCTTTTCGGAATAATCTGGTCTCTAACTTAATGTTATTTACATACACCTGTGTGTCTAAGAACTCAACACTGGTTGCACTAATAGTAGCGGTGAAATGTAAATTGAACTGATTACAGTTGATGGCCTCTACAAAATTATTTGCTTCATCTACATTCCCTTGCCACACTATGAACAAATTGTCAATAAAATGAAGCCACATCCTTACGTGTTTGTGCATGCTTTCCCGATGGGTTTCCATGAGGACCTGCTCCTTCCACCTGCCCATATGTAGGCAAGCATAACTAGGGGAGAAGCTGGCCCCCATGGCTACCCCCCTCACTTGTTGATACAGCTGGCTATTGAACATAAAAATATTGTTCTGCAGGCAAAACATGATCATTTCAATCAACATTGCATTATGTTCTGTATATTGGTTGGGTCTACGGGATAAAAAGTATTCAACTGCTGCAATCCCATCTGAGTGTTCAATGCTTGTATACAGTGATGTTACATCCAATGCCATTAATATGTAACCTCCCTGCAAAATGAATTTGGCAATTTTTCTTAGGAAGTCGCTAGTGTCTTTAACATATGATGCCAATCCCTTTACACAAAATCCTGTAAGAAATAGTCAATATATTTGGTTGTATGCTCCATTATACCATCCCTTGCCGGGATTATACTGGTGGTACCTGGTGGGCTAGTTGGCACCCAGGGACCCTCAGGATTGAAGAGGAATTAATTCCCCAACTTAAAACGTGCCACAGGGCGTGTTTGCACACATGTCACCTCAGGCCACACCCCCTTCCTTCACCACTGTGCAAACGCGCCCCCTGGCGAGTTGTAAGTTGGGGAATTAATTCCCCTTGAATACTGAGGGTCCCTGGGGGCCAACTAGCCCACCAGGTACCTCCAGTATGCGCCAGGGAGCTGCGTTGCAGAGAGGTGTTCAGAGGCCACGCCCCTTTTTACACCTTTCTGCAACGCAGCTCTGTGGCGCTTACTGGAGGTACCTCGTGGGATAGTTGGACTCCAGGGACTCTCAGGATTCAAGGGGACTTTATCCCCCAACTCAAAATGCACCACGGGGTGCGTTTGCACAGTGGTGAAGGGAGGGGGCAGGGCCTGAGGTGACATGTGTGCAAACACACCCTGTGGCACGTTTTAAGTTGGGGAATTAATTCCTCTTCAATCCGGAGGGTCCCTGGGGCCAACTAGCCCACCACTTACCTCCAGTAAGCGCCACTGCACTGCGTTGCAGAGAGGTGGCCCAGGCCATGCCCCTTTTTACAGCACTCTGCAACGCAGCTCTGTGGCGCTTACTGGAGGTAAGTGGTGGGCTAGTTGGCCCCCAGGGACCCTCAGGACTCAAGGGGACTTAATCCCCCAATTTACAACGCACCAGGGGGTGCGTTTGCACAGTGGTGCAGGGAGGGGGCGTGGCCTGATGTCACAAGTGTGGAAACTCAGCTCTGTGGTGCTTACTGGAGGTACATGGTGGGCTAGTTGGACCCAGGGACTTTCAGGCTTCAAGGGGACTTAATCCCCCAACTTAAAACGTGCCACGGGGTGCCTTTGCACAGTGGTGAAGGGAGGGAGCGGGGCCTGAGGTGACATGTGTGCAAACACGCCCTGTGCCGCGTTTTAAGTTTGGAAAATAAGTCCCCTGTAATCCTGAGGGCCCCTGGGGGCCAACTAGGCCACTAGGTACCTCCAGTAAGCTAAGTAAAGATCTGTATGGCCATGATTATAATTAACACAGTACTAAATCCCTGGTGTTAATACTGGCTTTAGAACAAAATGTCGACGTTTTGACCCCAAAGTGAATGTAGGCTATTTCAATCCTTATGCCGGGGTCTTCATCAGGACTGTGATGTGAGGGAGGGAAGGGGGAATCATAAGACGCCTCAGGTAGAAGGCTGAAGTTATGCGGGAGCCTAAAGGCTTCAAATAACCGAAAAAAGAGACAGCACCTGCGTTGAAGAAAGGCATGGAACATTAAAGTTTCCAGTGCGTCGCTGTTCAGTATAGAAGTCCGTGTGAACTAATGACGTTCACACGGACTTCTTTATTGTATATATTTGTGACTGATAGGCTTGATTAAGGAGCCCTTTGTCTTTCAAATTTTATTATTGTGTTTGATGCAAACTACTTTCTCTAAGTCACTACCCCCACCTCACTCGAATCACTATCACTACACCCTCCCTTCCCCTTCTTTTCCCTTTTCCCATCTAGGGATATCATTGTATATTATATGATATGAATCAGGTCAATAATAGACCAATGCTTAGTGTGAATAAAACACTATAAGCTACAATTACTTTATGTCTCAATTTTGTTTAACATATGTGTGTTATATTTTTGGTTAAAAGTTTTGTTGAATTTCTGGGACCATTTCCCTTATGTACTGTCTGTCACCCAGGTCCCAGAGACTATTATTGGGTTTACCCTTCTTAGGTAACTCAATTATTTATTCAGCATCGGCCATAACGCGTTTCGGTGTGGCCGGACCTTGATCACATGACGCCTATGGTTTTTTCACCCTTTTTAAAGTGACTAGTGCTCAATGCCATTGGAGGATTGTAATAGACATGGAAAACATATTGTTTTAAATAAATTTCATGTGATACTACACCATACAAAAAGTAAAAAGACCTCCATTAATTAAAATTGCTCGTCCAGGCTATCATATACATTGTTAATTACATATAGCTTCATAAAAAAGTCTATAATATTTCTGCACACATGAGATATTAAAACAGTATCAAATATAAAATACCATAAAAATACAAGCATCTCATGACATGACATGTATATATATATATATATGTATATATGTATATATATATATATATATATATATATATATATATATTCCAACAAATGTTCGTTCGTAATAAAGAAACAACAAACACGCCAGAGCCCTTCGTTCTGCTGCACTCGTGATTTTATTGGCAAGTTACCCTACGCGTTTCGGAGCAACGCTCCTTGCTCACGGGTAGTTAGGTATGCCCCCAATGACTTCCTTAAAACATAATCATGTGACCTTAACAAAATCATAAACATAAAGAAAATACTCCCGAAATTGGTTACATTTCATATGGCAAGTTATATATTAATAATGTTTCAGCTATCGTCACACTAAATTGTATTATATTTACATACAAGAAATATATTGTATATTATTTCTATTGTTCGTAAAGCACCCCACATTATTGAAACAATCAATTACAACTTTATGTAGTCCGCAATAACATACACGAACAATTCAGCCCCAGTGGGCTTCCATTGTAAAAACAGTATCATTGATACATCATGTTGTGCATATTCACCAGCACTAATTATTGTTTTGTGCTAATAAGATACATTCAGTTGATTTGTTTATTGCTTGTACCACATTTAAAGTGCAAATTAATAAACATTTAAAGTTTACATATTATTTGAAATGGCAGCTGCTACTAAATGCAGTAAAAATTGTGTGCATGAACAATTCAGCCCTAGTGGGCTGTTTATTACAAAAGCATAAGCAAAAGATGCATAGTTCCTCAATTTATTTATAGTGCATATGGGCATATGTTATAAAGAACTATTTAAATACCCTTCATGGTAATAAGCGCAAAACACAATTATGCACAAAAAGTTCAAAAAGGTTCAAACAACCGGCCTACGTTCTGCCCCTGTGGGCATACATAGAATTATAATGGCTACAACAGTGGCTATAACACACCCGAAATATATAATCAATCGATCCTTGAAACCTGCATACTTAAAACTTTTAGTTGAAAGATATTTTAGCTTCTTATTGCTTTCCACTTGCCAGAAGTTCATTACTTCGGGACCTAAATTAAAACAAATCAAAAACATGGTCACAGATTGTACTAATGTATAAATTGGTAACATACCCTATATACAATATTTAAAAAACAGTGACAAATAGTGATAGTACATATTTAAAAACAGGCTATTATTAATACTCCTGTGCTGCCTCCTACATTTTAGGCCTTAAAAAAGCTGATTCTTTCAACCCAAGTGTACTGAGAGCGCCTCATCATTTTTGTGTCCAACTGGGTACATGGTGCCATATTTTATAATCATTTTGGACTCTCGTCTCCTTAATTCCTGCACCCTGTCACCTCCCCTTTCCGGTATAGGGATCCTCTCTAACACACAGAATGACAGAAGGTCACTATTCTGGTTGTGTGCAACTTTAAAATGTCTTGCAATTGGATATTGTTTGTCATTATGTTTGATCGCCCTCAGATGCTCCAATACCCGCTTTTTGGCTTTATGGATGGTACTACCAATATAGTATTTATCACATGGGCACCTGAGAGCGTAAACAACATGATCCGAATTGCAAGACAGATGTTTCTTAATTCTGAAAGGGGCCAGATCTTTAGATAACTTAACCTCTTTACAATTTGTGCTGTGCTTGCATGCCTTGCAGCTACGGCACGTGAAAAATCCTTGTATCGTACTGCGAGTCACCTCATTATTAATCAGGGTACTGCAGATATTATCTCTCAAGGATCTAGCCTTGCGAAATGTAATCTGAGGATAATCACTGATATGTTTTTTAAGATCAGCATCCATTCTAAGTGCATTCCAGTATTTCTTTAATGCACCTCGGACCTCATTAGACTGGTTATGAAAGGTAGTAATAAATCTCACATTAATTTCAGTGGATGGATTATTATCTTTAGGCATGAGCAGACTATCTCTATCTCTTTCAGTGGCTATCTTGCAAGCTTGATTAATATTTTTAACCGTGTAGCCTCTAGTCAGGAAGCGTTTGGTCATCTCCTTTTTCTCAGCTTCAAATCCTTCGTTAGTGCTACAGTTTCGTTTGGCCCTAATAAGTTCTCCTAAAGGGATACTGTTTATCAGATTTTGAGGATGACAGCTTTCGGCGTGTAACAGACTGTTCCCAGCTGTCTTCTTCCTGTATAAGATAGTCTCCAATCTATCGTCTTTCGCCATAATTTTCAAATCAAGGAATTCAATTTCTTCCTGATGAATATGGCATGTAAAGGTAAGATTAAACGTGTTATTGTTTAGTTCCTCAACAAATCTGGTAGCCTCTTCTGAACTGCCATCCCAGATACAGAAGATATCATCTATGTACCTGGCCCATATCTTCACGTGTGTTTTAAACGTGTCAAGGTTGGCGGACACTTGCTCCTCCCACCAGCCCAGGTAGAGACACGCAAAACTGGGGGCGAAGCAAGTACCCATTGAAGTCCCAAGTGTTTGTCTAAAAACCTGGCTGTTAAATGTAAAATAATTCTGTGTTAAACATGTGAGCATCATCTCTGCCAGCATTTCTGTATGAAAAAAGTAAGAGATAGACCTCGCTTTAAGAAAGTATTTGCAAGCTTGTATACCTTGGTCATGGGGAATATTAGTATAGAGGCTATTAACATCTAAACTAAGTAGTAGGTATTGTTTCTTCCACTGAACCCCTTTTATAATTTTTAAGAAATGTCCTGTATCTTTTACAAATGAGGGTAATTCTTGTACGTAGGGTTGTAAAAAATGATCAACGTAACGTGAGGTCTTTTCAAGGCAACTCCCACGAGAGGAAACAATAGGCCTCCCAGGAGGGTTTTTGTCATCCTTGTGTAATTTTGGCAATAAATACAACGCTGGTAATTTGGGGAATTTACATTTAAGAAAATGAAACTCCTCAAGCTCCAGTAAGCCTCTCTCCTTCCAATCCCACAATTGATTCTGGTAGGTTTCATTCGCTCTCTCATACTCAACTTTAGAGCTTTTTACATACTTAGTGATATCTTGTAGTTGTTTCATGCCTTCCTCAATATACCTATCTTTAGACATTACAACCACGTTACCCCCTTTGTCTGATTTTTTCACAACAATTTCAGTGTCATTTCTCAAACTGTCAATAGCTTTCATATGCTGATATGACATATTATAATTCCTATACTTTTTAACTTTTGCCAGTTTCTTAAATTCATTTATGACTCCTCTTTCAAACACGTCAATAGCTTCGTTAGCTATCATGGGTAAAAATATGGACTTAGGTTTAAAGCCACTGCTATGGCATAAATCCAGGCAGATATTTTCATTAATCAAGTTCAAGTATGGATCATGAATAAAATCAGGCTCACCTTGCAGTTCATGTAACGTATGTAAAACATCAATGTCCCCTATAGTTATGTTACTAGGAAGTTGGTCGACTACTTCACTTGTAGTATCAGCCCTGGTTTCAAACCATTTTTTTAGCCTTAATTTACGGGTAAATTGGAACAAATCTATTCTTCCCTGTGTGTAGTCAAAATTCAATGTGGGACAGAAGGATAACCCCATAGATAGTACCTCGGTCTCAATGTCAGTTAAATTACGATTGGATAAATTAATGACCGTATTGGTATCCATTATTTTACCTTGCGTTGTCCCCGCGTTCTGCTTCCCACTGGGCTGCTGGTTTCTTCTCTCCATCTTGTATCTTGTCGTTTGTCGCCGCTTCCTCCTCGACCACGACCTCGTCCTTTTGTTGTTGTGGCCCCTTGTTTGCTTTGTGCCAACATGCGCCCCTGGGCCATCATCGTGAATTCCCTTAAAATTTGTCCTTTTACCTCTTTAGGAGCCTGATCAACAATCTGATCATTATTAATACTAGTGCTGTCTTCTAAAACAATTCGCTCCACCGTCTCAGGACTTGATTCTCGACGTGCTGGGTCTTCACTTTCCATATCCTTTTGGTTGCGCATGTGATCATACCTTTTGGCGAACGTTAGAATTTGTCCTTTCTCATAGTCTTGCTGATCACGCAAAAACTTTCTTTGTTTTTTTAGTTTGATTTCATCCTCGATTTTCTCAAGTCGTAGGTCCATTTTGGACATGTCGCTCTTAAATTCCTCTTCCTCACAAACCTCCTTCAATTTGTTAGTCAGTCTTTCAATTTCTTCAGCGATTCTCTCACAATCTCGCTTGGCATATTTCACTAATAACTCGAGCATTACAGTGGAGCAACGATGATTATTCATCGCCCACTCATCCACCAGCTCAGGATCAGGATTGCTGAAGGTTGGGGTTATGAATATCCTTAACCCACGGGGCACACGTCCTACGTCAACATATTTTTGTAATGCCGTTGCCTCCCACCATTTGTTCTGCTCGGTCTTTAGTTGCTTCCACAGTTGGTCCCAAAGTTGCTTTTTAGATGTTGTGGTGTTGCTCGGACCAGCTACTTCGTTGCCTGCATAAATGGGTGAAGTCGTCAACTTGTCAAACAGTTTGTTTGCTGCTTCACAACGTTTTTCGTGTCTCTTACTTGCCATGTTGAATATACTCGTTCTTTGGCGCCGTCTGCTATATATAGCAGACGCCATTCTTCGTTGATTCCCTTCTCTGGAAAAGGACGGAACACGAACCCAAATTTTGTGCGTGAAATGTTTATTGCTCAAAACACCACAATCGCCCTGACGTGTTTCGGCCTGACACGGCCTTGATCACATGACGCGTTACTGAAGCCCAGATACTACATTTAAAGTGCAAGGTGCCATACACGTGATAACCAATGCATAGACATGGAAAAAATATACATGTTTATCTTTTTTCGCCAGTTTTTGTGCAAAAATTGCATTTCAATTTGTGCAAAGACTGCCATAAATATTTATATTATAAATAACATTTGAATTATTATATAAATATATATATATCCTTTCACCAATGGTTCACTTTTGCTGGGTTGCAGGCACTCGTGAAGGTGCGTAATCCATGCGGTTGAACCAAACCGCTTGTAATATATCCAACAGAATCCTCCCTGAGAGAATAAAAGGATCGCACTCCAGCAGTCTTACTCCAGTGTAGTTTATTCCTTAAGCAAGCACAGACCAAAC
This sequence comes from Calotriton arnoldi, assembly GCA_963921515.1. Taxonomy (NCBI): domain Eukaryota; kingdom Metazoa; phylum Chordata; class Amphibia; order Caudata; family Salamandridae; genus Calotriton; species Calotriton arnoldi. The sequence goes on along the minus strand of CAWUFW010032852.1, from coordinate 2,131 downwards.
CAACGCGTTTCAGTATCGCAGATACCTTGATCACAGTTAATTGCTAGCTCCGTCCCCCTTCCTTTTGAAAATCCCAATAGGATACAGTATTACATCCTTTCCTGTGGGGAGATCAGGCATAGCACTGGGAATTATGGGACATGTAGTCCCTTATTTTTTAGCCTATAGCGCAATATGAAATCCCATTTGTGTGGAAAAAACATTTAAAAGGTGTTCATAAACCAATAAAGTGAATTAGAAAAAACCAATATAGTGAATTAAAAAACATATATGTGTACATATATAAACATTCTGCCACCCTATGTACAAGTCCATCAATGTTAATTGTTAATTGTCCTGCACGCAATGTTTTTCAAAATAAAGGTCCACGTATGATTTTATTATATTTCATTTTCCTATTTTATCTCGGTCTAATCACATCAGTTTTCCAATGGGAATCAATCCATTCTTTTTCCATTTTCCTGCCATGTATTTTTCAACATTATGGGTTATATCCTGTGTGTATTTGACTCACTTTTTTCTTTTTTTGTTTGTTTATACTCCTGTTAACATGGACTAATACCCTCCAATGGGTTTATTTAAACATTTATTCATTCGTGCCTTGTCGCCATTTCTTTCTGATTTTGATGACTTGTACCTGAGGTTTCTTTCTTTCTTCCTTTTACTTATTTCTTGTTTAAGGGCAGACCATCATTTTATAGGTGTATATACAGTTCCTCTGACTGATTTAAACCGTAAGGTGTCATGCTGCGGAAATTTAAGATATGACGCAACTCCTTTTGGCGCAGTATTTTCTCACGATTGCCACCTCGTGGGTTGGCTGATACAGTTTCAATCCCATAAAAACATAGTTTCTTCCAACTTCCATCATGATGTTGCTCCATATGTTTAGCTACTGCGTTGTTCCTGTCTTTATTTTTTGTTGCACGTACGTGTTCTAGTATTCGTTTCTTCAGTTCACAGATGGTGCTACCCACATATTTCAATCCGCACGGACACTCTATCACATACACAACATATTGACTCTTGCAGGTTATGAGTTTCCTTATTTTCCAATTTTTTTTGTTTGTTGTCATAACTTCTGTTGTTGATTTTGCTATTTGGCATACTTTACATCCTTGACACTTTACAAAGCCTTTTGTTTTTAACCATGATGGAAGTTGGAAGAAACTATGTTTTTATGGGATTGAAACTGTATCAGCCAACCCACGAGGTGGCAATCGTGAGAAAATACTGCGCCAAAAGGAGTCGCGTCATATCTTAAATTTCCGCAGCATGACACCTTACGGTTTAAATCAGTCAGAGGAACTGTATATACACCTATAAAATGATGGTCTGCCCTTAAACAAGAAATAAGTAAAAGGAAGAAAGAAAGAAACCTCAGGTACAAGTCATCAAAATCAGAAAGAAATGGCGACAAGGCACAAATGAATAAATGTTTAAATAAACCCATTGGAGGGTATTAGTCCATGTTAACAGGAGTATAAACAAACAAAAAAGAAAAAAGTGAGTCAAATACACACAGGATATAACCCATAATGTTGAAAAATACATGGCAGGAAAATGGAAAAAGAATGGATTGATTCCCATTGGAAAACTGATGTGATTAGACCGAGATAAAATAGGAAAATGAAATATAATAAAATCATACGTGGACCTTTATTTTGAAAAACATTGCGTGCAGGACAATTAACAATTAACATTGATGGACTTGTACATAGGGTGGCAGAATGTTTATATATGTACACATATATGTTTTTTAATTCACTATATTGGTTTTTTCTAATTCACTTTATTGGTTTATGAACACCTTTTAAATGTTTTTTCCACACAAATGGGATTTCATATTGCGCTATAGGCTAAAAAATAAGGGACTACATGTCCCATAATTCCCAGTGCTATGCCTGATCTCCCCACAGGAAATGATGTAATACTGTATCCTATTGGGATTTTCAAAAGGAAGGGGGACGGAGCTAGCAATTAACCGTGATCAAGGTATCTGCGATACTGAAACGCGTTGGTTTGGTCTGTGCTTGCTTAAGGAATAAACTACACTGGAGTAAGACTGCTGGAGTGCGATCCTTTTATTCTCTCAGGGAGGATTCTGTTGGAAATATATATATATATAGAC
>CAWUFW010032851.1:0-13249 GCA_963921515.1 Calotriton arnoldi | reverse complement strand
CACTGCCCTAAACCCTGAAACACTACCCCCAGCAAGACCTCCTACACTGCCCGAACACCACTGCACTGCCCTAAACCCTGAAACATCACCCCCAGCAAGACCCCCTACACTGCCCGAACACCACTGCCCTAAACCCTGAAACACCACCCCCAGCAAGACCCCCTACACTGCCCGTACACCACTGCACTGCCCTAAACCCTGAAACACCACCCCCAGCATGACCCCCTACACTGCCCGAACACCACTGCACTGCCCTAAACCCTGAAACACCACCCCCAGCACGACCCCCTACACTGCCCGAACACCACTGCACTGCCCTAAACCCTGAAACACCAGCCCCAGCACAACCCCGTACACTGCCCGAACACCACTGCACTGCCCTAAACCCTGAAACACCAGCCCCAGCAAGACCCCCTACACTGCCCGAACACCACTGCACTGCCCTAAACCCTGAAACACCACCCCCAGCAAGACCCCCTACACTGCCCGAACACCACTGCACTAAAGCCTGAAACACCACCCCCAGCAAGACCACCTACACTGGCCGAACACCACTGCACTGCTCTAAACCCTGAAACACCACCCCCTGCACGACCCCCTACACTGCCCAAACACCACTGCACTGCCCTAAACCCTGAAACACCACCCCCTGCACGACCCCGTACACTGCCCGAACACCACTGCACTGCCCTAAACCCTGAAACACCACCCCTCAGCACGACACCCTACACTGCCCGAACACCACTGCACTGCCCTAAACCCTGAAACACCACCCCCAGCACGACCCCTACACTGACCGAACACCACTGCACTGCCCTAAACCCTGAAACACCACCCCCTGCACGACCTCCTACACTGCCGGAACACCACTGCACTGCCCTAAACCCTGAAACACCACCCCCAGCACGACCCCTACACTGCCCGAACACCACTGCACTGCCCTAAACCCTGAAACACTACCCCAGCAAGACCCCCTACACTGCCTGAACACCACTGCCCTAAACCCTGAAACACCACCCCCTACACTGCACGAACACCACTGCACTGCCCTAAACCCTGAAACACCACCTCCAGCAAAACCCCTACACTGCCTGAACACCATTGCTCTGCCCTAAATACTGAAACACTAGCCCCAGCATGACCCCTACACTGCCCAAACACCACTGCACTGCCCTAAACCCTGAAACACCACCCCCAGCCCGACCCCCTACACTGCCCGAACACCACTGCACAGCCCTAAACCCTGAAACACCAGCCCCAGCAAGACCCCCTACACAGCCCGAACACCACTGCCCTAGACTCTGAAACACCAGCCCCAGCAAGACCCCCTACACTGCCCGAACACCACTGCACTGCCCTAAACCCTGAAACACCAGCCCCAGCATGACCCCCTACACTGCCCGAACACCACTGCACTGCCCTAAACCCTGAAACACCAGCCCCAGCATGACCCCCTACACTGCCCGAACACCACTGCACTGCCCTAAACCCTGAAACACCAGCCCCAGCAAGACCCCCTACACTGCCCGAACACCACTGCACTGCACTAAACCCTGAAACACCAGCCCCAGCATGACCCCCTACACTGCCCGAACACCACTGCACTGCCCTAAACCCTGAAACACCAGCCCCAGCACGACCACCTACACTGCCCGAACACCACTGCACTGCCCTAAACCCTGAAACACAAGCCCCAGCACAACACCCTACACTGCCCGAACACCACTGCACTGCCCTAAACCCTGAAACACCAGCCCCAGCACGACCCCCTACACTGTCCGAACACCACTGTACTGCCCTAAACCCTGAAACACCAGCCCCAGCACGACCCCCTACACTGCCCGAACACCACTGCACTGCCCTAAACCCTGAAAGACCACCCCCTGCACGACCCCCTACACTGCCCGAACACCACTGCACTGCCCTAAACCCTGAAACACCACCCCCTGCAGCACCCCTACACTGCCCGAACACCACTGCACTGCCCTAAACCCTAAAACACCACCCCCAGCACGACCCCCTACACTGCCCGAACACCACTGCACTGCCCTAAACCCTGAAACACCACCCCTGCACGATCCCCTACACTGCCCGAACACTACTGCACTGCCCTAAACCCTGAAACACCACCCCCAGCACGACCCCCTAAACTGCACGAACACCACTGCACTGCCCTAAACCCCGAAACACTACCTCCAGCAAGACCCCCTACACTGCCCGAACACCACTGCCCTAAACCCTGAAACACCACCCCCAGCAAGACCCCTACACTGCCCGTACACCACTGCACTGCCCTAAACCCTGAAACACCACCCCCAGCATGACCCCCTACACTGCCCGAACACCACTGCACTGCCCGAAACCCTGAAACACCACCCCCAGCACGACCCCCTACACTGCCCGAACACCACTGCACTGCCCTAAACCCTGAAACACCAGCCCCAGCACAACCCCGTACACTGCCCGAACACCACTGCACTGCCCTAAACCCTGAAACACCAGCCCCAGCACGACCGCCTACACTGCCTGAAAACCACTGCACTGCCCTAAACCCTAAAACACCAGCTCCAGCACGACCCCCTACACTGCCCGAACACCACTGCACTACCCTAAACCCTCAAACACCAGCCCCAGCACGACCCCCTACACTGCCCGAACACCACTGCACTGCCCTAAACCCTGAAACACCAGCCCCAGCAAGACCCCCTACACTGCCCGAACACCACTGCACTGCCCTAAACCCTGAAACACCACCCCCAGCAAGACCCCCTACACTGCCCGAACACCACTGCACTAAAGCCTGAAACGCCACCCCCAGCAAGACTACCTACACAGGCCGAACACCACTGCACTGCCCTAAACCCTGAAACGCCACCCCCTGCACGACCCCCTACACTGCCCGAGCACCACTGCACTGCCCTAAACCCTGAAACACCACCCCTGCACGACCCCCTAAACTGCCCGAACACCACTGCACTGCCCTAAACCCTGAAACACCACCCCTCAGCACGACACCCTACACTGCCCGAACACCACTGCACTGCCCTAAACCCTGAAACACCACCCCCAGCACGACCCCTACACTGCCCAAGCACCACTGCACTGCCCTAAACCCTGAAACACCACCCCCTGCACGACCTCCTACACTGCCGGAACACCACTGCACTGCCCTAAACCCTGAAACACCACCCCCAGCACGACCCCCTACACTGCCCGAACACCACTGCACTGCCCTAAACCCTGAAACATCAACCCCAGCAAGACCCCCTACACTGCCTGAACACCACTGCCCTAAACCATGAAACACCACCCCCTACACTGCACGAACACCACTGCACTGCCCTAAACCCTGAAACACCACCTCCAGCAAAACCCCTACACTGCCTGAACACCATTGCTCTGCCCTAAATCCTGAAACACTAGCCCCAGCATGACCCCCTACACTGCCCAAACACCACTGCACTGCCCTAAACCCTGAAACACCACCCCCAGCACGACCCCCTACACTGCCCGAACACCACTGCACTGCCCTAGACTCTGAAACACCAGCCCCAGCAAGACCCCCTACACTGCCCGAACACCACTGCACTGCCCTAAACCCTGAAACACCAGCCCCAGCATGACCCCTACACTGCCCGAACACCACTGCACTGCCCTAAACCCTGAAACACCAGCCCCAGCATGACCCCCTACACTGCCCGAACACCACTGCACTGCCCTAAACCCTGAAACACCAGCCCCAGCACGACCACCTACACTGCCCGAACACCACTGCACTGCCCTAAACCCTGAAACACCAGCCCCAGCACGACCCCTACACTGCCCGAACACCACTGCACTGCCCTAAACCCTGAAACACCAGCCCCAGCACGACCCCCTACACTTCCCGAACACCACTGTACTGCCCTAAACCCTGAAACACCAGCCCCAGCACGACCCCCTACACTGCCCGAACACCACTGCACTGCCCTAAACCCTGAAACACCACCCCTGCACGACCCCCTACACTGCCCGAACACCACTGCACTGCCCTAAACCCTGAAACACCACCCCCTGCAGCACCCCCTACACTGCCCGAACACCACTGCACTGCCCTAAACCCTGAAACACCACCCCCTGCACCACCCCCTACACTGCCCGAACACCACTACACTGCCCTAAACCCTGAAACGCCACCCCAGCACGACCCCCTTTACTGCTCGAACACCACTGCACTGCCCCAAACCCTGAAACACCACCCCAGCACGACCCCCTACACTGCCCGAACACCACTGCCCTAAACCCTGAAACACCACCCCTGCACGACCCCCTACACTGCCCGAACACCACTGCACTACCCTAAACCCTGAAACACCACCCCTACACTGCCTGAACACCACTGCACTGCCCTAAACCCTGAAACACCACCCCCAGCACGACCCCCTACACTGCCCGAACACCACTGCACTGCCCTAAACCCTAAAACACCACCCCCAGCATTACCCCCTACACTGCCCAAACACCACTGTACTGCCCTAAATCCTAGAACACTTCCCCCTGCACGACCCCCTACACTACCCGAACACCACTGCACTACCCTAAACCCTAAAATACTACCCCCAGCACAACCCCCTACACTACCCGAACACGACTGCACTGCCCTAAACCCTCAAACACTCCCCCAGCACGACCCCCTACACTACCCGAACACCACTGCACTGCCCTAAACCCTAAAACACTCCCCCAGCACGACCCCTACACTACCCGAACACCACTGCACTGCCCTAAACCCTAAAACACTCCCCCAGCATGACCCCCTACACTACCCAAACACCACTGCACTGCCCTAAACCCTAAAACACTACCCCCGCATGACCCCTACACTACCCAAACACCAATGCACTACCCTAATCCCTAAAACACTACCCCCCATGACCCCCTACACTACCCTAAACCCTAAAACACTACCCCCGCACGACTCCCTACACTACCCAAAGACCACTGCACTACCCTAAACCCTAAAACACGACCTCCTACACTACACAAACACCACTGCACTACCCTAAACCCTAAAACACTACCCCTACACTACACAAACACCACTGCACTACCCTAAACCCTAAAACACTACCCCCAGCAGTACCCCTACACTACCCAAACACCACTGCACTAACCTAAACCCTAAAACACTACCCCCAGCAGTACCCCTATACTACCCAAACACCACTGCACTACCCTAAATCACTACCCCCAGCACGACCCCCTACACTACCCAAACACCACTGCACTACCCTAAACCCTAAAACACTACCCCCAGCACGACCCCCTACACTACCCAAACACCACTGCACTACCCTAAACCCTAAAACACTCCCCCAGCACGACTCCCTACACTACCCAAACACCAGTGCACTACCCTAAACTCTAAATCTACCCCCAGCATGACCCCCTACACTACACAAACACCACTGCACTACCCTAAACCCTAAAACACTACCCCCAGCACGACCCTCTTCACTACCTAAACACAACTGCACAATTTGTTACAGGCGTTGCAACGCAGGCCTGTGGTGCTTACTGGAAGTACCTAGTGGGTAGTTGGGCCCCAGGGACCCTCAGGATTCAAGGTGACCTAATCCCCCAACTTAAAACGCACCACGGGCGCGTTTGCACAGTGGTGAAGGGAGGGGCGGGGCCTCAGGTGACATGTGCGCAAACACGCCCTGTGGTGCGTTTTAAGTTGGGGAATTAATTCCCTTTGAATCCTGAGGGACCCTGGGGGCCAACTAGCCCACCAGGTACCTTCAGTAAGCACAACAGAGTTGCGTTGCAGAGAGGTGAAAAAGGTGCGTGGCCTCGGAACGCCTCTCTGCAACTCAGCTCTGTGGTCCTAACTGTAGGTACCTGGGGGCTAGTTGGGCCCCAGGGACCCTCAGAATTCAAGGGGACTTAATCTCGCATCTTAAAACGCGCCACGGTGTGCGTTTGCACACATGTCACCTCAGGCCCCCTCCCTTCATCACTGTGCAAACGCGCCCTGTAGCGCGTTTTAAGAGGTAGTTTTAATCCCCCTGCCCTATTATGTACTAGGGACTTGCAGAGGAGGTCATGCTAATCACAGGGGTACCCCAACGCATAGTGTTCCCTTGTGTATGTAGGTGTTTTCACTGTATTCTAAGTGTCTTTTAGCATAGCACTGGCTCTGGTTAGTCAGAGTCAGTTACCACCAGTACCCGTCTGAAAAGTTGTGGGCACAGGATGATTTTGCAAAAAGGCCTCTTTCTGCTCCTCTGTTGGTTCTTTCTGCACATCGTTTGCTTCTTTCTGTGCGTTTTTTCTTCTTTCTTCACATGTCCTACCTCTGTAGGCATAGTTAGAAACTAGCATTTAAAAAAACCTTTGAAATTCACTTAAAAAATCATAGGTTTCAGGCACGTTATAGTTAGAAATTAGCATTTAAAAACCTTTGAAATTCACTGAAAAAACCATAGGTTTCAGACACGTTATAGTTAGAAATTAGCATTTAAAAAACCTTTGAAATTCACTGAAAAAACCATAGGTTTTAGGGACAGTTATAGTTAGTTGGACATTTCACTCGTACAAAACCATAGAAATTCCCCGTTATAGTTAGTTCAGCTAACTATAACTCGCGCCCGCAATGCACTGCTGATGACGTCACATATTACATCACTCATGACATGGTCAGTGACATCACTGATGACATCACTGATGACATCTCAAATGACATCACTGATGACATCATCCATGTGATAATTTCATGCATCTTCTCACACCCTAATATAACTTTTGATACACCCACTCTAAATTACAGACTGGCATTCTCAAAACCATAGACACTCCAACACCAAAAACTACATACCCACTCACTGATTCTTAGGTCTACACACACATCCACTCACTCACCCGTACAGTCACTCATACTTAGTCACTCAGTACAGGACTATCATATGCACTCATACACCTATATAAACACTCACACACCCCCACTCATCCATAGAGGTACTCACACACCTAGTCAGTCATGCAAAAACTTAATCACACACCCATTTACTCACCTATACAGTTATACACACACCAGCTCACTTACTCATACAAATACTAGCACATTCTTACGCTCTTATACAATCACTGATACAAGTACACACTCATCCATACAGCCACTCTCACAATCACACACTCTCACTTATAGCCATTTATATACTCCAACACACATATATACTGCCTTTCACATATGTAGTTACTCACACATGTACCACTGAGATATACATTCAATCACTAACACACCCATACACACACTCACCCACCCATACAGTCCATCACAGATGCACTCTTGAAACCATGCACCCAGTGAATCACCAACTCACACATCTATGCACAGAGTCACACACACCCCACCCACACAAACACTCAGGCACCCATACAGATACTCAGACAATCAATCAATAACCCATGTAGACACTCATGTAGCTATTCAGAAAGCCATGCAGCCGCTTACAAACCAACAGACAGACGGATACAGACATTCACACAGTTTAGTCACTAACCCATGCATTCAGTAAGATACATTTAATCACTCACTTGTAGAGTCAGTCACTCACGTACTAAATCATCCATTCAGACACTTATACACCCACTCATTCTTCAATACGCCTTTCCCTATATATATTAAACATATTTAAACTTTACAGAAACACACAGTCACTGGATGATGTCATCAGTGATGTCATCAGTGATGTCATTTGAGATGTCATCAGTGATGTCATCAGTGATGTCACTGACCATGTCATGAGTGATGTAATATGTGACGTCATCATCAGTGCATTGCGGGGCGCGAGTTATAGTTAGCTGAACTAACTATAACGGGGAATTTCTATGGTTTTGTACGAGTGAAATGTCCAACTAACTATAACTGTCCCTAAAACCTATGGTTTTTTCAGTGAATTTCAAAGGTTTTTTAAATGCTAATTTCTAACTATAACGTGTCTGAAACCTATGGTTTTTTCAGTGAATATATATATATATATATATATATGTATATGTCAGATAATGTATTTCACTGGCACTTTCTGACGCACCTGGCACTTTATCAGTATTTTGTTGTTTGTAACGTATTGTAATGTATGTTGACTATTCTAATTTTTTTAAAACATGCATACTAGCTTTTAGCCTTACAACACTCCTCCACATTGTTGCCATTTCATTTTTTAACATAAGTGAATGTCACTTTTTTTACTGAATGACTTTCGCTCTTTAGGGGGGAATGTGGTGAACTCACTCTTTATTTTAATTTGGATGATAAAGCTATTACAGCCTTAATGCCTCAATTTATGTTTGATGTTATGCATATGGTTGTAACATGTAGCAATGGGGTTTGTGTGGGTTTGTCATCTTAAGCCGATTGTTGTTTAATATTTAGAATGAAAGTACATCCAGTGTGCTCTGTTTTCACGTGTTAAAAGGATTTGGCTGCTGTCAAAGGTTCCTGAGTAAATGACAAGTCTGTGATTTGAGCCATATGTTAGGTTCAGGAGCACTCATGTTTAAAATAAAAAGCATTGTATAATTTTGGATGAGTTTCAATCGGTTATGTCATTCCTGTGCAAAGCTATACATTCCATCGAAAAAGGCAAGGTAACAATAGGCAACTTTCTCTCACCTTTTCTAGTTTGTACCAGCTTATGACTGGAGCACAGACTCAGGTTGCTTTCTTTTGGGCAGAGAGGAAACTTTTACATTTCCAAGCATGTGTAATTGTTACTTAATACTGAGTTAATGGGATACATATGTGATACGATCTGGGCCAGTTGCAAGTATGTTGATCTTTTTATCAGATGGAAGAGTGAACTTAATCTAAGCCTGGGCGGAGCTCGCAGAGTTTCACTCCGCGGAATTAACGCTGAGTTACCAGGAAACTGTGCCAAATTCTGCTGGGTTCCGGGAGCGGGCAGAGTTTTTTGCTTGGCTGATAGCCACCCCTAATTGGCACACTACTAAATTCTCTCTACAAGTCATTCACTCTATTCTATTCAAAACACCCCTTGTCAAGTCTGTTTATTGTTAAAATGACCACCTGCCCGCTACTCACGGGATCGTCCGAGTCTGTTCGGGGTCCGCTATTCATCTTCGTACAGATAACATTTCACATTTGTCTGTAATTTCAGTACTTCCGGTTCATTAGGGAGCCAATCCCACGGCTGAACATATTTTATGGGGATCGCCTGGTAGAGGGAGGGACTCCTGATGTGTAAGCCAACCCAGGATTGCAGTACTGGGGGCAACTCAGCCAATCCTAGCGCACTTCATGGAATTCCGAAGTGCTCATTCACTGTGGAGTCACACGTGCCTCAGTCTTTGCTGTGTGTAAACATTGCCCGTCCGATCGGTCATCAGCTAACTGGCGGGTGCATTGTGGTTTGGATCCGACGTGAACCTGTGGCTGGCGTATCACATACGGAAAGTCGTTCACAAAAACCAGCCAGTGAACTTGAGTCTATTGGTGATAGCCTGTCTCCCCCGGGCATTCCCTGCTGCCATCTCTGACTGGGGAGGATATCCTCCCACGGCACCAGGTGCAAGGCGGCAGCCTGCCGCGGTAAAGGGCGCTGTTGTTGTTCTTGCTGTAGATCGGAGATTGAGCCCTCTTCAACCCCACTTCGTGTGAGCACCAGCAGCCCCCCTAGCCCAAGCTCTGCCGCAGGCTGTGAAGTTGCTGACCCAACATGGTGACTAACAATGCCGTTACCCGGTTGTTTCGTGCAGCCATCTCGTCTGAGTGGCTGCGTCATTTTCCAGCAAGCATACACCCTGCTATTTAGCCGAGGTTTGGGACGTTGGAGTCATTTCTCTGTGACAGTTTGCAGTAAGTGCACCATGAGACAAAGGAGTTTAAGCTGACTTTTTAAAACAAGTGTATTCGAATTTCAATTTAAGTCATGCTTCCCATGGTTGGAGGGGAAGTTCTAGTGACAGTCGGAGCTTTGCTTTGATCATCTTTCCCTGCATTGCTGCCCCCATTTACAAGCCAGCAACATCTACTCTGCATGTTAGAAGTACCGCGAAGGAAGCAGAATTCCCTCAATGGGCCAGTTTTACAAGATAAGACAATTGTGCTCACAGTCGGTAAACTCCACTCCGCCAGTGGTAGATGGAGTTTTGAGGAACTCCCCGCTCTCTGTGAACTCCGCCGGTGGAGCAGAGTTTACCGCCCACCCTTAATCTAATCGTCTTTATAAACTCCTGTCTTTTGAAGCTAGAGAGATGTGTAGGATGATGCAGATGAGACAATGATGCTGCTTGAAATAATGCCAAAGGGAGACGGAGAAATCTTGCATCTTTCTCTTGCACATTTTTTTCTTGCACGGGCAACCTTAAGTCAAGGACCTAAGAGAATGGATATTTTAATAAGAACGACTGACATATTCTTATAAAGGACTTGAAATGACAAAGCTTAGAGGACCATACCTGTATACCTGCACACTCCAAAGTATGAGGTTTGATTGTATGATGGATGCTAAAGTGCTTGCTTTGAGTTGTTAATTATCACTAATCTAATCACTAACATCTGATTAAGAACTTAGGGCTTGATTTAGATCTTGGCGGATGGGTTACTCCGTCACAACAGTGACAGATATCCCGTCAGATGAAATATAAATCCCATAGGATATAATGAAAATAATATTTCGGCGGACGGGATATCCTTCACCGTTGTAACGGTGTAACACGTCTGTCAAGATTTAAATCAGGCCCTTAGTTTCTAGAGATTAAACCAACTAATGGAAGGTTTATGAGTTTAAATGAGTAATATGTAGGCCTGGTGAAATTTTAATTGCGTTGGTGTAATTGACATAATTTTGGTAATTGTGTGCAATAAAATGTACATGAAATCACCAACATTATGCCACTACACCAGGTTGCGTAATTTGGCAAATTTTTTATCATGAGCAGCATTTCTGGTAGATTTTTTAACTGCGCTGACTGTTGGGGACATTTTTGAGAGGGATACTACAAATTCAAATGCGAGAGGCAGTGTTTTGAATGTGAGTGACAGTTAGTTTAATTAGGGCAGTCAACAAACATTTCAGGTAGATTTTTTACCTGAGCAGTACTTTCAGGTTATTGTTTCACACATAACTTCAAATGCAAAGACGAGTGGCAATGTTTTATTGTAAGTGACCAGAAATCAGCTTGAAATTACATTTTTGAGTTTAAGTTTTACTCAAAGCGATGCATTTTTGTACTAATGTATAATTTTACGCAATTCAATCAATCAATCAGGATTTATAAAGCATGGCTAATCACCCGATAGGCTTAGTCGAACAGCCAGGTCTTGAGGGCCATTCGGAGCTCCGGAAGTGAGGTGATGGTCTGGAGGTGCGTGGGTACAGTAATTTTCCATAATTACGCTACAGTAAATTATTTGAGTTCCACACACCCCTACAAATAGGTCATCATTTTTAAATTTCATATTGGTTGTTAGATTTGGGGGTCTCTAGTTGGCAGAGGTAGGTACCTTTGTCCAAATAGGGACCCTTGAGTCTAGTCAGGGAAAGTAGGTACACTCCTGAAAGAACCCCTGCTCACCCTCTTGGTAGCTTGGCACGAGCAGACAGGCTTAGTTCAGAGGCAGTGTGTAAAGCATTTGTGAACACATACAGTAATCAAGTGACAACACTACAAATGGACACCACACAGGTTATATATTTATAAAAATAGGTATACTTTATATAGATTTATCACAAGACCATAAACGACAAAAATAATCCACAATACTGTTAAGAATGCTTAGTTCTGATCAAAAGGCTTAATTCAAGGTTCTGTGCGAGTCGGTAGCCTCCTCCGGCTACGGCGATGTTGAGAACAAACAGAGTCTAACAAATCCAGCTGACCGCGTCGAGACGGGCCAACCCAGCGTAGACAGACTCGGTCACAGTACCTTTACTTGAAGCGGCAGGCACGGGCGTGCGAGCCGGATGGCTGTTCGTCGCGGTCGCAATGCAAAAATGGAAGCGTTGCAGGACGCGTTGTCCCTCGATGCGGTGCAGGCAGCGGCTCGTTGACGTCGTCGAGACGGAGTCGGTGAGACCAGGGCCGTGCGTTGCAGGGCGAGACAGTGCTTCGATGCGGTGCTGGCAGGTTGCGGTGCGGCGACGGAGCCGGATTCAGGAGCTGGCGTCGATCAGTCCGGACAGCGGTGCGAGTCGGGCGGTGCGTCGCAAAGCGTGCGAGCGGTGCCCAACTCCGGTGCGGTCACAGGACTCGAACTCAGCAGCAGTGACCGTGTCCGTCGGACCAGTTCGATTCGGCGTAGCGAAGCGTTGCAGGACGCGTTGTCCCTCGATGCGGTGCAGGCAGCGGCTCGTTGACGGAGTCGGTGAGACCAGGGCCGTGCGTTGCAGGGCGAGACGGTGCTTCGATGCGGTGCTTACAGGACACCGAGTCGGTCGTGAGAGTCGGTCACAGCTCCCTACCTCTGTAGCCACTGAAACAGAGTTTCCAGCAGCAATTCACAAAGGGGGTGAAGTCCAATGGTCCTGGGACTTCGGTCAGGGGGCAAGCTCTCTTCCAAGCCCTTGGAGATCCTTCACAAGTTGATGAAAGTCATAGCAAAGCAAAAGTTCCTTTCTCCTTTCTTTGGCAGTCAGGCAAACCACTGCAGGCCAATCCCCCAAGCAGCACTTCAGCTTAGGGATAGTCTCTCCTCAGTTTCTTCTTGGTTCCGCTCCTCAGCAAAGGTTTCTTCTTGTTCCCAAAAGTGATCTAATCTTCCTGGGGTCTGGGTGCCCCTCTTATACCCTGATTCTCTTTGTTCTCTGGAGGCAGAGAGGCCTCTGCCTAGTCCAAAACCAGTTCTGGTCAGTTCTGGAGCACTTTGTTTTTCTGACTCCTTCTTTCCTTTCAGAATGTGAGGCAGAGTGCTCAGCCGCCCGGCAGGAGGTGGAGCCAGCATTGTGGAAGGCAGGCACAGCCCTATTCAGACCCAGGTGCAACTCCTCCCTCCACTCTGGATGCAGATCTTTCTATTCAGCCCTGCGCTGACTCACCCTGTCTCCTGTAGCCACCCCCAGCCCCTGTCACTCAATCTCCAGACAAGGAATACACAACCTAGCAGAGGCAGGCTTGGTGAGTTAAGCAAGAAAATACCCACTTTCTAAAAGTGGTATTTTCAAACACAGAATGTTAAAACCAACTTCACTAAAAGATGTATTTTATCATCTTGAGTTCAGGCATACTAAATTCGTTTTTCTACCAT
>CAWUFW010032850.1:0-13250 GCA_963921515.1 Calotriton arnoldi | reverse complement strand
TAATATCGACTACAAAAATATCGAATATACAAAATATCGGCGTCAGAATATCGACTACAATAATATCTACTACCAATACTTATTTATAAAAATACAAAAATATCGAGTACACAATATCGTATATAAAAAATATCGTTCACCACAATATCGAAATGCTAAATATCGTTACATTAAATATCGTTTAAATTTTTATAACATACATTACAAAAATATCGAATACCAAAATATAGACATCAATAATATCGACTTTTTACAAATATCGACTATATAAAAACTGCTCAATTAAATATATCTTTAGCACCAAATATAAATTCACATTATAAAACAATATAAAATACTTAAACAACATAATAAAATAATTTGCAAACACATCAATATATAAAACAAAATATTTTGGCTAAACAAACGTATTACAATAATAAAATATAAACTGTAAAATATATAATACTTGCATTATTTCACATTAAAAACAACATTTAAATTATTTACAAAAAGTAAAAAGATAAAATATTTACTTTCTACTAACAGTTTCTTAATTAGCGTTTCCCTTATATGGAAAAAAAATGCCAAAAGAATAAAAACAATTAACTTCAACGAATAAAATGCTTACATTTCAAAATACACCAATAACATAAAGCAACCAATTAAATAAACACTATATAAACATCAAAGACATACATCTCTTTTACACTTAAAAACTACAATAAAGAAGAAGGTGAAACTGTGCCCAACTGTTTCCTGAAAGAAAACTTTCATTACTAAAAAAGAGATTTAAAACTGCACTAAGGGGCCCATTACGATGGCGGGCGGAAGCACCACCGCCGTGCTGGCGGATGCAAAAACCACCAGTTACCGCCGGCACGCAGCAGTCCACACGCCCGCACAATTACGATGCGAAAAGTAGGCCAAACACCGCCGGCAAGCCAGCAACACCGTCCGCCATCAAAGTGCGCCCGTACACGTAGCGGCGCAGCCCAACTGACACACACCGTCCGACGAAACACGTCCCGCCCAGCGCATAAATTACTATGCCGCAAACAAACGGCTCCCACGGCTAAGAGACACCGCACGTGAAAGAGAGGCGGTAACACGGACGCAGAGCACGGACAACGAAGAAGCGGCACCCCGGGCATGAATCCAGCACTGCAGGCCCTTCCCATGCTTCTGCTGATGCACCACCAAGGACGCAACGTACCGCGGAGACGCAGGTAGGCACACACACAACAAGTGCACGCAAACAGCGCACACAGTGCAAGGGCGGAAAAAGCGGACAACCCCCCACCAGCGCGTGTACACTACACATCCACCATTGCATCCACAGATGACACACAGGCCAAATCGTAACATCGCGTAACACATGTGTACACACCACCTGGGACTAGGAACCAACCACCCCGTCACGGCCCCAAAGCGCCGATGACGCCGCCACACATGCGCACAACGCAGAGGCCAACCGCAGCGCCATGCATGCGTCGCACACAGACACAGGGACACAACCAAGCAGCACACACATCAGCCCCACCCCGAACGCACATGACACGTGACAGGCCTGCCACAGACATGTCCCCAACGCCCAATTCACGGACAACACCCAACGCCACACAACCGACGCACACATGTCAGTGAAGTCACGCAACAGCAGGACACACCCCAGTGTAACAAACATGGCGAAGCACACAGCGGCGGCAACACCAACTAGGAGAAGCAGGGCCCCTTCGGGAAGAGGAACGCCAGTACCACACTGAAAAACCCATACCACCCTGCACATATGAACAAGACACATGAAACGGAACACCAAAGAGCCCGGGGACCGACAACAGGTGGCCCAAGAATAACATCCACACACAAGGCCCAACGCAGAGCGGAAAGGCAGCCTGCCGCCCACACAAGGGAGAGCAGACAGCACTGAATGACCTTCCATTCCAACTCCGAAACCACAGCCCCACGACAGAAGCCGGTGAATACAGCCATTGTCCAAGAATAGACCAACACAGGCATGCCGAGGAGACCGACCACACGGCAGATAGCGCATATCACAGAAGCACACAACGGACGGGGAAGAAAGAAGAAAACACTCCCCCATGTCGGCCACATGCAAGTTAATTGGAAGGAGTCACACAGCACTGACCTTGAACTGTCTGAAAAGCATGTGGGAAGAGGGCCCGTGTCCTCCAAACAAGCCAACAGAACACAAGTCCTGTCTCCCTACGACTACACAGAGCTCACAGCAACCCCGGAGCGTGCACATTGCAGACTGCACACACAGCCGGAGCACGCCACCTCAACGAACCGCTGCGAAATGGCAACCGCAACACACCTACCCAACTACGCCGAAGAGCTCAAGCTGTACAAAACCAACACGATACATACATTGGGATGCGATCTCCTGTCCCTGCTGAACGTAAGTTACCGACTGACTTACCGCATCACATTGTTCAGCTGCGTCATGCCCGTCTTCTACTGTCGGAGGTGTCCCTACCAGCATCCCGTCGAGATATGCCTCTCCAACCCGGCATGTCTGAAGGCGGACCTGCTACCACTACTCCTCCCTCTGGACGCACACGACAGGGCCTGCTCTGCCTATGGGGGCATGGCGTATGTGGCCAACATCGCACCCGCACTGAAATGGGACCACTGTGCCTCCACACGACGGATCATCGAGAACAGCTACATCGAATGTCACCCAGCATGCCCCATCATGGTCCTCCAAGGGACAACTTACGAACAACACCTTGAGAGCCACCATCCGCTTCATTGGCTGGCAAACATGTACACCACCAATGACATGGAAGCCCTGCTGGACGGCATCGCATACCTGACAACCTGTAAATACGTCGGACCACAACGCAGGTTCCCCGAGTGACCTATGAAGTCCAACCCCGCACCCATGCTCAGCTTCCGCACGGACTGGCCAGTCACCACCACAACAGCCATACCAAACGACCGGCAACTGTAACCACACAATCAACGACATCGCCATGACATCGGATATGACCGGGACATGCACACTGTTCCCCATCACATCCAGGAACACTGCATGCATCGTGGGAGGCAGTGGCATGGGCTCTGTGTATCGCACCCACATGGACGGAACTGCACGAACAACCAGGACACGACATGGATCCAGCGCACATGGACACACACACCGCTCAGTGGACATGAATAGGTCACCTGGAGTCTGTGGGTGCTGCACCCCTCCCACCCCCGCCCCGGGAATCCCATACCAGGACCTTTGCATGGACGACAAGTGCATACAACAACAACACGACCCCAGTGACTGTGACATGTCCAGTAACCACCACAGTGCAACAACAAGTGGCACGCCGCTGCATGCACGCAAGCACATGCCCTGATGTCATCTCACATGCACGCGTGCATGAGGAACAACCGCAGCAAACCTGTCACATGGAACTGAGATGGACTGTGCCCATGATGCCAAGCGGTCTGGTAGGCTACATGTATACCGTCTGTGTCAAAGTCCGCAGCTCCGCAGCTATACGTAAATGTACATTAGCACAGCCTTGGCCAAGCAGATGTAACCCCACACCCTATCCCATTTGTAATCATGCTCAGTATATCCTCAACATGTATCCCGCTGCCAGTAGTGTCCACTATGCTGCATCACAGAGGACAGAAGAATCAATATAATGTTTGAAACCAAAACTGTCTCCGCTGACTCATTTCACAAGTACGAATGAGAGAGGATGAGAGTATGTGAAGTACACGGCAGTCGTGACATGACCATGTAGTCCACTGGTATTGGATGCCAACGCAAATGAGTAGCACTACTGTGGAAGACACACATGTGTCGTGTGAAGTCGTATGGACGCAGTGCTCAGGTGGGTGGGTGCGACGGGTAGATGCGCACATGACAAGTTGGAGCACGCCGTGTTGGGAGGGGTCATGAACAGTACACCACCGCTTCCCAGGGCATTGTGAGAGGACACCTGTCGGGGGGGAGTGAACACGTGTGTGCACAGCAGCCGGGCACACGTACAAAGCGGTACCAGGCGCACCTCAGCCCACCCTCTGTGGACAAGCTGGATCCTGTTGTGCGCCCGCCATGCCCCTTGACAAGGCACACACAGCCCCAGTCGACCAGGTGTAACCCCAACATAGTCAATCCGCACAGGCGATACAGGGCACGGGATGGCAGTGGAGCATGGTGTGTGAGAGGTCTCCTCGCGCTCCTCCTGGTCATATCACGCAGGCAATAGAACCTCAACGTCTAGCATGGCACAAGTCACATGGAAGTGTAGGGGGACGCACCACAGCACGAGCAGCACTGACGTCACGGGAGGTGGCTCGCACCATCCCATCCATTGCCCATCATACCAACCACGCCACATGCCATTGCGACTAAGTGCAAGCGCGTGCGCCACCACCCCCGAGCCCTCCCCAGAGAGGCCAAAGAGTGAATGTGTGGGCCATCAGCCACAGACGGACGCGGCCTGGCCGCAAGGGCAGCCACAGCCACTGGGTGTCGCAGGTGGCGGATCCGGAAGGCGAAGACTATGATGCATAGTCCATGCAGGCCGGGTCTCCATTTGGGGCACCACGCAGGTGGACGGCGTCCCGCCACACATCATACCCTGAGACAGCCCACTCGTGCAACTGGACCCACACATACACTCCTTGCCCTCTCTGGTGCGAGCTTGGGGCTGCCTGTGCAAGCGCTAGCCTCGCAGGTGAGCATGCATATTGGGGGGCGAGGGGAGGACATGAGGGCTGGGGCGAAGATGACTGTATCACTGTCAGTTAGTACAAGGGATGACCCAGATGTGGAAAGGAAGAGACGTGTCCCGTGTGTACTGCAACTAGTCGCCAATCCAACTACCCCCCATGTCCGGAATGTAAGCCCGCACCTAGACCCGCCCATCCGCCACATCGAACATACCACCAGCACGACAACCTTCCCATTCGAATCACTGACTGGGGGTGGCGACCAGTGAACAATCATGTGTAGCCTACCCACGCGTACATGTGGGCCCTCCATGATCCATGTCACCTGCGGCAAAGACATGACATGCGCAATGAGGGAAGTGAGGAGAGCTGTCCGCCCCACGCGCAGAAGGTGCATCAGCTCCACAGACCCAGCAGCGAGTCCAGCAGGGGTCACATGTGCAGGGGCAGCTGTGCCTGGTGTGAAGGCACATGCATATAGACAGCACATCGACCAATGTGTAGTCTGCCCACATCCACAGTCCATCATCATGCGGACATAGGAATTGAACACAGGGCAACACATCTTAGTTGGTGCACCCACCGTGACCAACAATGCGCAATCATCGACGTACCCGCCCTGTGCATGGCCCCCCACCCAACGGAGGCACATCCAGTGCCACCATCCCACACACACAAGCCTTCCACGGAACATGCTGTGTCCAATGCTCAGTACAGAGTCAGCGCCCATCTGGTGGATCCTGAACAGGAGACACATGCACACACATGCCAGCTCCCACTATGTACGTCTGCCACCTGGCACGTGCAATGTAACCTCTCACCTGTGACGTGTGACTGCAAGCACACAGCCGTCTTGGCATGGGGCTGTCAATGTGGACACCAGTCAATGTTTCGGGAGCTGTGATCCGTACAGTGCTGTACATAGGGTGCAGTGCTGACACCTACTACTGTCTCATATCCCCTCGTGCCACAGGTCCCACTTGTATTGGCCGCTCAGCCCGTGCCCACATCGTCGTCGTCGTCGTGTGCCATACTCATCCAGCCTCGGAAGCAGTTCCATGCTCAGCAGACACTCATGTTGCCGTGGCGTTGCCGCTTGACGAATATGCAGTCAGTCCCCATCAGCACGCCCCGCAAGTCATTGGGGCCTAGATCCCCATGTGCATGCACATGGCAGTGGTATGTCTCACTTGCCATTGCCATTGTTGGGAGACCTGTGTAAGTGTATTGTGGCCGTGCCGTCCCAGCTTGACAGCTGGGCTGTGGCTCATGTGCTTGCTCAGTCATGTCAGTGATGTGTATGCGAAATTGCTATGTGCCGTGTTGCTCTGACATGTGTCCTCTGCCATTTAACCCAGGCGGAGACCGAACATTGACCGCCCATACCAATTGCTGGCGGACATGGACGATACAGAGGTAATCAGGAAGTTTCGGCTGGACAGGCCAACCCTGCATCGACTGTGTGCCATGTTAGAGCCCCATCTCCGTCCCCGCAGGGTGTATCCGACTGCTGTCACCCCCACGGCTAAGGTGATGGCCGCCATGCATTTCTTCGCCACTGGGTCATTCCAGCACACAGTGGGCAGTGGAGGAGGGATGTCCCAGCCCATGTTCAGCAAGGTGCTGAGGGATGTACTGGCAGCCATGATGCTGTACCGGAACAGGTACATCAGATTCCCCAGGGCTCGTGAATTGGCGGCAGTGAAGGGTGCATTCTATGCCCTTGGCAGAATCCCACACGTCGTGGGAGCCATTGACTGCACACATGTTGGCCTTGTTCCACCACAGGCCACTGAGCACCTGTACCGCAACAGGAAGCACACGCACTCCCTGAATGTGCAAGTGGTGTGCCTTGCGGACATGGTGATCACCCACGTGTGTGCCAAGTTTCCAGGCTCGGCACATGACGCACACATAATGCGCAACAGCATCTTGCCACGACTGATGGCCAATCTGCAACAGGATCGTGGCTGTATTGTCGGTGAGTATGTGGAGTGGTGTAGCGTGCTGGTTGTGCGATGCTGTCCCCTGTCCAGTTGGAATAGCAACGGTTCTCTGTGTCCCTCACACCCAGGTGACTCTGCGTATCCGAATGGGGCATGGCTGCTCAGTCCATTGAGGAATCCTCGCACCCCAGCAGACGATCGATACAATGAGGCACATGGGAGGACCAGACGTGTGGTCGAGCGTACCTTTGGCCTCCTCAAGTCCAGGTTCAGGTGCCTGGACCGCACCGGGGGTGCACTGGCGTACTCCCCACAGAAGGTGTGCCAGATAGTGGTGGCGTGCTGCATGCTGCACAATCTGGCCATTCGGAAGCAGATCCCCCTCATTGTGGATGACGGAGATCAACCAGGGCCCCAGCCCGCAGACCAGGACAGCTCGAGTGAGGTGGACAGCGGAGAGGAGGAAGCTGGGAATGTGCGCCAGCAGCTCATCGCCCGCTACTTCACTTGACGGTGAGTGTCCATGTACGACGGATGATGTGTCTGTATCTGTGCAGGTGTGTGTGTGCTGTGTCAGGGTGGCCGTATGTTCACTGCGTGCAGTGTGTCAACGCTCCATGGCCAGGGTAGTATGCCACTGTTGGTGACTGTGGCATTGTGCCCTATTGCTCTGTGCGATGTGTGTACATTGCTTGTAGTTGTTGACATGTACTGTGTGATGGGTGTGTGACACACTCATTGAATGTGCTCCTGTTCTGTCTCCCACCCCTAGGTCCCTACAGGCCCTCCGGATTCCATTGCCATGCCACGCATCAGGTGCCTTTCCGCCCAAGGTGGCCGTTGTATTCCGTACAAATAAAACACAGGGCACAAACAGCAGTTAGTGAAAAAGGTGCATTTATTACAAACTGTGACATGTGATTGTGTGTAAGGTGATGACAAAAGTGGTGCGTGCAGTGACAATGAGCTGTCGGTCATGGCTGCGTGATGATCAGGGTGTACCCACTGGTTCTATGTCCATAGTCCAACACACACATGCCATCCAGATGGCTGTGTGGAGTGGGATCGTAGAGCAAGTCAATGCAGTGGCTGGTCAAGGAAGGCTGGCGGAAGGCTGGCTGGCTGCCTCACTTGCGACTGGAGCGTGCGAAGTCCTCCCGGGAGATCTGTTTCCTCTTCGGACGGCCCCTTCCACGTTTGGGAGGGGGGGTGTGTGGTGGCGACCTGCTGGTGGTGTGTGAGGTGTGCTCACTGGCTGTGGACGCAGGGGAAGTGGACACTGCTGCCCGACCCTGCGCCCTAGCAGGTGGTGGCGGAGGTGGTGTTGCTGGCCTTGCCTGTGACCCCACCGCCACCACCAGCTGGCCCATGAGGTCCACGAGTTGGTCCATACGGGACACGAATTGGCCCATATGGGCGTCCATGGACCTCAGCACCCCCAGCACCTCCCGCGTGTCTGTAGCAGACCTGGCCCATTGTCCTTGGGCCTCTTCATAGGCCCCAAGGACTCTGGCCATTTGAGGCAGGGCATGGCTCCCAGGGGAGGCTGGCGTTTCCCTGACCCTGCTCCTCCTACCAGTCCTGCTGCCACCGGCCTGCCCACTAGCCACATTGCACACCACGGTCCTCGCTGTGGCTCCCAGGGTGGATCCAGTCGGCCGGGCCACCACCTGCGCTGGGGCTGGTGCCAGCGAAGACGTGGTGGTGGTGGTGGCGGTGGTGGTCGGTGCGGCGATGGTGGCGGTTGCGGCAGTGGTAGTGGCCACAATGACCGTGGGTGTGGCCGCAACGACAGTGGCAGCAGGGGGCTGGGACTGTTCAGCATCCCTGGATGATGGGTTGGTGGGTAGGAGGGGTCCTGGGAGCGGCTGGGCCCTGCCACGCCAGATGGGCCTGCTTGGTGGTCCGTGTCCGAAGAGGAGGACAGATCCTCCAGATCCGTGTGTCCTCGTTGGGGGCTTGTGGGCTGGCTGTGCTGGCTGCTGTCTCCATCCCCAGCATCCGGCAGTTCGTCACCTGTGGAGAGAATGAGATTTGTTATTGTGTTGCACCTGGCGAAGTATGTATTTGTCGTCTGACATTGGCAGTTCGTGCAATCTCGTACATGGGTTTCCCGGAGGCGAGTGTGTGGCTGTGGCATCTGTAGTTGTGTGTGCTAGGCAATGGGACTGTGTGCTGTGCACATGTGGCATGGGACGGATTGGCCATGCCGATGGGTGTGTTGCTGTGCCCCTACTCATTGTGACTCTGGTGTATGCGGGCTCCTGGCCCATCCTGGGTCTGGTTTGTACTTTGCATTTGGGGTTCACATGGAACGCTTAGGAACGCATATGGCAACATGGGGGCCATGCCCCAGATTCGCATTTGGGAGGGGATATGCATTTGGGGTTCAAATGGAACGCTTAGGAACGCATATGGCAACATGGGGGCCATGCCCCAGATTCGCATTTGGGAGGGGATATGCATTTGGGGTACATGCTGTGAGCCATGGGTGCCGAACGTGACATGTGTTGTGGCAGCATGACAGTGCATGGTTTGAGGTGTGTGCATGCTTGACATGGCCTGCATATTTGCTGTCTGTTGTGATTACTGGACATGGCATTGGACGCATCGTTATGAGTGAGTGATAGTTGTGTGCCAGCCAACGTATTGCAGTTGTCCCATCTCCTTGGTGTGCGTGCTGCCCTGTGCCATGTGCATCACTGCAGTGCTCGGGGGGGGGTGTGGCCCATGTTGTGTGTTGTTGCTCACAGTGTGTCGTGCGCTTAATTGACTTCTGGCACATGGTTGGTCATGGGCATGTGTCTTAGCGTGACTGCTGTATGTGTGGCAGCTGTGCGGATGACATGCCTTTCATGAGACTGGGGCTGACGGATGGGATGGATGGTATGTTGTATGTGCATGGTGTGTCTGTGAGTTTGATGGGTTCAGTGGTGTTCGTGTGCATTTATGTTGTTCCGCTCTGTTGCGTCTAGTGTTGTTTGTCTTACATAGGCGTAGTTGTGGGGTGTGTGGTTGACAGGCAGTAGGGGCTACATGGACAGGACTTCAATGGTGTTTCGGTTGTGTGTGATGAGTTGCACAGTGGCTGCCGTGTGGGACTATATTCAGTGTGGCTTGTGCATGCAGACGTGGCTCCTTGGGTGTTGCAATGTCTGTGATGGGTCATGTGGGGTGTGAGTCTGTTGTTCATGTCCGTGTGCACATTGTTCACTTGTTCGTGACGGTGGGCGGTGCTGCGTGTTCGTCTGCTACGTGACATGTCCCATGTGTTGGTCGTGTTATGGTCCTCATGCCTCCAGTAATCCAGCCCTGTCCAGTTTCCCACCTGCAAGTTGTTCGTGCGTGCACTGTACTGGATGCCACATGGCTCTAAGCGGGGGGTGCTCCATGTTGCAGGTCTGTGGGGGTGGGGGGTGTTGTGGGTCGTGGGGGTGGCTGGACACCCACTGACACCGATTGCTGTGGACCGTGATGTCTGCCTTTCGGCTGTCGTTGTGCACTGCGGTGGCTGACACGTGGCTGTGGGGTGTGGGGGATGCTCCTCCTTGCTGTGCTGTGGGACTGGGGCCTGGTGTGTGTTGTACTTGGGCTGTCCACCGTCCCACCCACTGCACTTTGTGTTCCTGCCACTTACCTGTTACTTGTCGGTTAGTGCAGCTGTGGCGGACACATGGGTTTGGTGGGTGCTCGTTGTGGCGCTTCTGGCATATTTGGGGACCTGTTGGTGGTTACGTGGCTGGCTTAGTGTACACATGTCCCCACGCATCTTACAGTTGTTCGGTTTGGGCTGTGTGTGGTAGTGTCTGTTGCATGTGTGTGTGATGTGTTGTGTATTGTGTGCTGGACATGGGGGTGTTTGTCCCTGGGAGCTGTGGCATGGTAGTTGCGCATGTGAGTACATAGCGGTGTGCTGGTATACATTAGTTTGTACTTACCAGCCTCCACTCCCCCTGCTAATCCGGCGAGGATCTCCGGATGGATTACGACTCGCACCTTCTCCTCCCACGCTTTGTAGGTCTTAAAGAGCGCGGGATTCCCTCCGCCAGTGACGGCAGCCAGCTCTCTGTTTTTGCCCTCCTTCTTCTTGACCAGGCTCTTGACGTCATTCCAACGTTTGTTAATCTCGACTCTGTTCCTGGGCAGGGTCCCGACTGCATTGACCTGGTCTACGATCCGGTTCCACATTCTGTTTCTGGTGGCTAGTGGTGTGTGCTGGACCATGTTCCCATAGATTTGTGGGTACACCTTGATGATCTCGTCGACCATGACCGTCAGCTCCATGGGCGTGAACTTGGGCATCCTTTGTGGTGCCATGGTGTTTGTGGTGCTGGTGCGGTGTGTGTTGTGTAATGTGCAGGGGGTTTGTGGTGCCGGGGTGTGGTGGTGGTGGTGGTGGTGTTTGGTGGTGGTGGTGGTGGTGGTGGTGGTGTTAGTGATGTGTGCGTTTCTGTGGTGTGCTGCTGTCCTTGCTGTGTCACTGTGTCCTCTCCTCTCCTCTCTGGTTTGCAATGTAGCAAGGGGTTGTGGTCTGTGGGAGTGCTGCTTTTGTACTCACCTATGTGGGTGTGTCCTCATGGTCTGTTGTTTTCAGGTGTGTTGTGTCTGGGGTTCTGGCCTTTGTATTTTTTGTTTGTCCGGGGGGTGTTTTCGGGATGTGTACTGTGCTTGTGTATTTGTGCGTGCCTTGCTGTGTGGACTTGTTGGCCATGTTGTGTGCTATTGGTTTTGTGTGCGGATGGTTTCTGTGCAGGTACGTTGGCGCCATGGCTTCTGCCGTGTCGATTCTCATCGGCGTTGTTTGCGCTGGCGGGCGGTATATTTGTGGTTTTTCCGCGCTCATGGCGGTGCGATCGTAATTTCACGTGCGGTGTGTCGGCCGTGTGGGCGGGCGGTTTTGTGTTGTCGTGCGTGTTTCCGTCCGTGGCGGGCGGTTTGACTCCGACTCGGACGTTGGCGGGCGGTATTTTGTGTGATTTTTCCGCCGATGGCGGTTTTCGGTTTGTGTAATCGTAATGGCGTGGTCGGTGTTCAGGCGGTGTGTGCGGGCGGATTTTTGCCGCTTCCATGCCTGGCGGATTTATTTACGCCGGGTATCGTAATGGGCCCCTAAGTAAGTAAAACTGTTTTTAAAATATAACAATACTACTAACCTGCAACTAAAATTATTTCTAAAACCTAATTGACTATTCTTTCATTCCATACTTTTATATCACCTCTACAGATATCCTACAAAGCCAGAAAATTATTTTAAAAATACTCACCAATAAAAGAACAATAAATGTAAGTATATTCTATTTTTGCCAAACCGACCTAAAAATATTTTCTAAACGTTATTCACTAATATATATTTTCTTTTTTATCTATCTCCTCTACAGCCAACAGCAAAAGCTTCCAAAATAATTCTACAACTACTAACAAAATAAAAACAACTAAAAAGTAAGTATATCATTTTCCATTATTAAACAACGTTAAATACCCACCCAAATAACCCTTTACCCGTAAAATGCCTATCATCTACAAACGATGTAATCAAATTATTAATATGTTTTTTTCTCTTCTCAACAGAAATTACATCAAGAAAATAGAAAAGAAAGCTTGAAATCATTTCCTAACCAATTTCATTTACATCAAACTAAACATTGTAAGTATATTCACTGAGATGTAACAGTATTTAATAAACATGTTGTATTTATTATATTAAAATATTTTCTTTTTGAATTTTCCCTAGCATAAAACAAAACAACATGACTGAAGGTGCAGAATTTGTAATGTCACAAAAAATAAAATGCTATTATGTTATATGGGGTATGTGTATACACAGGAGAAACAAATTGGCCTTAAAGTATTTTGGAAGTGTAGCAAATACTACTCTAACAAATGCTATGGAAGAGCTACTACTCAGGAAACTACTGTTATTTCTGTAAAAGAACATAATCACCCCCAAACATAACAGAGATTGAGGTTAGAGATGCTCTTGAAAGTATAAAAGAAGCAAGCACTAGTACTGACAAACCAACTACCCAAATACTAAAAGAGCAACTATTAAAATTACCTCAACATGCATCAGGACAATTACCGTCCATAGCTTCTTTAAAAAGAACAATTGCCAGACAAAAAAGCTACCACAACTACTATACCTGCCCCTAAAACATTTGCAGAAGTAGTTATTCACCAGAATTAAGCATTACTCACAGTAAAGAACCATTTATATTTTTTGATAACAAATGCCCAGAAAAAAGAATAATTATGTTTGCTACTGCAAACAATTTACTTAAATTACAGCAATGTGACACCTGGATGATGGATGGAACTTTCAAAGTCTGTCCAAAACCATTTTACCAGCTGTACACAATACATGGATTATACCAACATTCAAATATTCCATTCATCTACGCACTATTACCAAATAAACAGCACACTACCTACATTGATATACTCACTAAAATAAAAGAAGAAAGCAATAATTATTTTCCTTCAAAAATAATTATTGACTTTGAAATAGCCATGATAAATGCTATACTAAAAAATTATCCACACACAGCAATTCAGGGTTGCTATTATCATTTTAATCAGAGTCTCTGGAGACATCTACAAAAATCAACCCTAAGGGGCCGATTC
>CAWUFW010032849.1:0-13256 GCA_963921515.1 Calotriton arnoldi | reverse complement strand
TGAGGTATGGTGAGGTACCTGAGGTGAGGTATGGTGAGGTACCTGAGGTGAGGTATGGTAAGGTACCTGAGGTGAGGTATGGTAAGGTTACCTGGAGGTGAGGTATGGTAAGGTACCTGAGGTGAGGTATGGTAAGGTACCTGAGGTGAGGTGTGGTAAGGTACCTGAGGTAAGGTATGGTAAGGTACCTGAGGTAAGGTATGGTAAGGTACCTGAGGTAAGGTATGGTAAGGTACCTGAGGTAAGGTAGGATAAGGTACCTGAGGTGAGGTATGGTAAGGTACCTGAGGTAAGGTATGGTAAGGTACCTGAGGTAAGGTATGAGTAAGGTACCTGAGGTGAGGTATGGTAAGGTACCTGAGGTGAGGTATGGTAGAGGTACCTGAGGTGAGGTATGGTAAGGTACCTGAGGTGAGGTATGGTAAGGTACCTGAGGTAAGGTATGGTAAGGTACCTGAGGTGAGGTATGGTAAGGTACCTGAGGTAAGGTATGGTAAGGTACCTGAGGTGAGGTATGGTGCAAGGTACCTGAGGTGAGGTATGGTAAGGTACCTGAGGTGAGGTAATGTGTAAGGTACCTGAGGTGAGGTATGGTAAGGTACCTGGTGAGGTGATGGTAAGGTCACGTGAGGTGAGGGTATGGTAAGGTACCTGAGGTAAGGTATGGATGTAAGGTACCTGAGGTGAGGTATGGTAAGGTACCTGGAGGTGAGGTATGGTAGTGAGCGTACCTGAGGTGAGGTATGGTAAGGTACCTGAGGTGAGGCATGGTAAGGTACCTGAGGTGAGGTATGGTAAGGTACCTGAGGTGAGGTATGGTAAGGTACCTGAGGTGAGGCATGGTAAGGTACCTGAGGTGAGGTATGGCCGTACCTGAGGTGAGGTATGGATAAGGTACCTTGAGGTGAGGTATGGTAAGGTACCTGAGGTAAGGTATGGCAAGGTACCTGAGGTAAGGTATGGTAAGGTACCTGAGGTAAGGTATGGTAAGGTACCTGAGGTGAGGTGCAGCAAGGTACCTGAGGTGAGGTATGGTAAGGTACCTGAGGTGAGGTATGGTAAGGTACCTGAGGTGAGGTAATGGTAAGGTTCCTGAGGTGAGGTATGGTAAGGTACCTGAGGTGAGGTATGGTAAGGTACCTGAGGTGAGGTATGGTGACGTACCTGAGGTGAGGTATGGTAAGGTACCTGAGGTGAGGTATGGTGACGGTACCTGGAGGTGAGGTATGGTGGAGGCTACCTGAGGTGAGGTATGGTGCGTTACCTGAGGTGAGGTATGGTGAGCTACCTGAGGTGAGGTATGGTAAGGTACCTGAGGTGAGGTATGGTGAGGTACCTGAGGTGAGGCATGGTAAGGCACCTGAGTGTGAGGTATGGTAAGGTACCTGAGGTAGGTGAGGTGCCTGAGGTAGGTAAGGTACCTGGAGGTGAGGTCATGGTAAGGTACCTGAGGTGAGGTATGGTAAGGTACCTGAGGTGAGGTATGGTAAGGTACCTGAGGTGAGGTATGGTAAGGTACCTGAGGTGAGGTGATGGTAGGGTGCCTGAGGTGAGGTATGGTAAGGTACCTGAGGTGAGGTATGGTGCCTGAGGTGAGGCATGTGCCTGAGGTGAGGTAGCCTGACGCGGTACCTGAGGTGAGGTATGTGGTGCCTGGAGGTGGAGGTGTGGTAGGGTACCTGAGGTGAGGTGTGGTATTGTGAGGTACCTGAGGTGAGGTGCCTGGGTAGTGGGTGTGGTAAGGTGGTAGGGTAGGTACGGTGAGGTAGATGGTATGGTAAGGTACCTGGAGGTGGTGGTATGGTATGGCCTGAGGTATGGATGGTAAGGTACCTGAGGTAGAGGTATGGTAAGGTGCGCTGAGGTATGAGTAAGGTACCTGAGGTGAGGTATGTGTAAGGTACCTGAGGTGAGGTATGGTAAGGTACCTGAGGTGTGGCATGGTAAGGTACCTGAGGTGTGGTATGGTAAGGTACCTGAGGTGATGGTATGTAAGGTACCTGAGGTGAGGTATGGTAAGGTACCTGAGGTGAGGTATGGTAAGGTACCTGAGGGTGAGGTATGGTAAGGTACCTGAGGTGATGGTATGGTAAGGTACCTGAGGTGAGGTATGGTAAGGTACCTGAGGTGAGGTATGGTAAGGTACCTGAGGTGAGGTATGGTAAGGTACCTGGAGGTGAGGTATGGTAAGGTACCTGAGGTGAGGTATGGTAAGGTACCTGAGGTGTAGGCATGGTAAGGTACCTGAGGTGAGGTATGGTAAGGTACCTGAGGTGAGGTATGGTAAGGTACCTGAGGTGAGGTATGGTAAGGTACCTGAGGTGAGGTATGGTAAGGTACCTGAGGTGAGGTATGGTAAGGTACCTGAGGTGAGGTATGGTAAGGTACCTGAGGTGAGGTATGGCAAGGTACCTGAGGTGAGGTATGGTAAGGTACCTGAGGTGAGGTATGGCAGAGGTACCTGAGGTGAGGTATGGCAAGGTACCTGAGGTGAGGTATGGCAAGGTACCTGAGGTGAGGTATGGTAAGGTACCTGGAGGTGAGGTATGGCAAGGTAGCCTGGAGGTGAGGTATGGGTAAGGTACCTGAGGTGAGGGTATGGTAAGGTACCTGAGGTGAGGTAGTGGTAAGGTACCTGAGGTGAGGTATGGTAAGGTACCTGAGGTGAGGTAAGGTACCTGAGGTAGGTAGCGAGGTACCTGAGGTGAGGTATGGTAAGGTACCTGGAGGTAAGGTATGGTAAGGTACCTGAGGTGAGGTATGGTAAGGTACCTGAGGTGAGGTATGGTGAGGTACCTGAGGTGAGGTATGGCAAGGTACCTGAGGTGAGGTATGGTAAGGTACCTGAGGTGAGGTATGGTAAGGTACCTGAGGTGAGGTATGGTAAGGTACCTGAGGTGAGGTATGGTAAGGTACCTGAGGTGAGGTATGGTAAGGTACCTGAGGTGAAGGTATGGTAAGGTACCTGAGGTGAGGTATGGTAAGGTACCTGAGGTGAGGTAGTGGCAAGGTACCTGAGGTGAGGTATGGCAAGGTACCTGAGGTAAGGTATGGCAAGGTACCTGAGGTGAGGTATGGTAAGCTACCTGAGGTGAGGTATGGCAAGGTACCTGAGGTGAGGTATGATGACCTGAGGTATGGCAAGGTACCTGAGGTGAGGTATGGTAAGGTACCTGAGGTGAGGTATGGTAAGGTAACTGAGGTGAGGTATGGTAAGGTACCTGAGGTGAGGTATGGTAAGGTACCTGAGGTGAGGTATGGTAAGGTACCTGAGGTGAGGTATGGCATGAGGTACCTGAGGTAAGGTATGGTCAAGGTACCTGAGGTGAGGTATGGTAAGGTACCTGAGGTGAGGTATGGTAAGGTACCTGAGGTGAGGTATGGTAAGGTACCTGAGGTGAGGTATGGTAAGGTTCCTGAGGTGAGGTATGGTAAGTTTCCTGAGGTGAGGTATGGTAAGTTTCCTGAGGTGAGGTATGGTAAGTTTCCTGAGGTGAGGTATGGTAAGTTTCCTGAGGTGAGGTATGGTAAGTTTCCTGAGGTGAGGTATGGTAAGTTTCCTGAGGTGAGGTATGGTAAGTTACCTGAGGTGAGGTATGGCGCGTTACCTGAGGTGAGGTATGGCGCGTTACCTGAGGTGAGGTATGGCGCGTTACCTGAGGTGAGGTATGGCGCGTTACCTGAGGTGAGGTATGGCGCGTTACCTGAGGTGAGGTATGGCGCGTTACCTGAGGTGAGGTATGGCGCGTTACCTGAGGTGAGGTATGGCGCGTTACCTGAGGTGAGGTATGGCGCGT
Organism: Calotriton arnoldi; assembly: GCA_963921515.1. Taxonomy (NCBI): domain Eukaryota; kingdom Metazoa; phylum Chordata; class Amphibia; order Caudata; family Salamandridae; genus Calotriton; species Calotriton arnoldi. The sequence goes on along the minus strand of CAWUFW010032849.1, from coordinate 9,459 downwards.
TACCTGAGGTGAGGTATGGCGCGTTACCTGAGGTGAGGTATGGCGCGGTACCTGAGGTGAGGTATGGCGCGGTACCTGAGGTGAGGTATGGCGCGGTACCTGAGGTGAGGTATGGCGCGGTACCTGAGGTGAGGTATGACAAGGTACCCGAGGTGAGGTATGACAAGTTACCCGAGGTGAGGTATGGCGCGTTACCCGAGGTGAGGTACCTGAGGTAAGGTACCTGAGGTGAGGTACCTGAGGTAAGGTACCTGAGGTGAGATATGGTAAGGTACCTGAGGTGAGATATAGTGCGTTACCTGAGGTGAGGTATGGTAAAGTTCCTGAGGTGAGGAATGTTAAGGTACCGGAGGTAAGGTATGGTAAGGTTCTTGAGGTGAGGTGCGTTACCTGAGGTGAGGTGCGTTACCTGAGGTGAGGTGCGTTACCTGAGGTGAGGTGTGGTGCGTTACCTGAGGTGAGGTGTGGTGCGTTACCTGAGGTGAGGTTTGGTGCGTTACCTGAGGTGAGGTATGGTGCGTTACCTGAGGTGAGGTATGGTAACGTACCTGAGGTGTGGTGAGGTATGGCAAGGTACCTGAGGTGAGGTGAGGTATGGCAAGGTACCTGAGGTGAGGTGAGGTATGGTAAGTGTGAGAAGTTGGCCTGGTATATGCTGTTCACTAATTAAAGTGGACACCTTGCACCAGAACAATTCAACTCTTATGGTAGATAGGTTTAAGACAACCTTTATAGAAAGCTATCCTAGGGGTAGCTGTGGAGAGCAGCCTTCAGGCTAATTCTTGAAGGAATGTAAAGCAGCTTGTTTTACCACACAATCTCTTGAATCACCAAATGAAAAGACACCACACAGGTATATTAATAAACACTCTCTACTAATCTCTTTATGAGATTAGAAGTCAGGAACATATGTACAAATCAAATGTTATCAAAATAAGTTTAGCACACTCGAATTTCACAATCTTAGTTTGACTAGACCTAGGTCTAGGGCATCTAGAATCGCGGGACCCCCAAGAACCACCCCAGGTAGTTGTAGGAGACCCACAGGGGACGGACGCGGTGTCCTGGCACCGGTGCGAGTCTTGTACGAGTCTATGCGCACAGACGCGATTGAGATTTCAATGTTAAAGGTCCCTTGCGTTTTCGAGGCGAACACACCTGTGGGAAGTTGGCCTGGTATATGCTGTTCACTAATTAAAGTGGACACCTTGCACCAGAACAATTAGACTCTTATGGTAGATAGGTTTAAGACAACCTTTATAGAAAGCTATCCTAGTGGTAGCTGTGGAGAGCAGCCTTCAAGTCTTGAAGGAATGTAAAGCAGCTTGTTTTACCACACAATCTCTTGAATCACCAAATGAAAAGACACCACACAGGTATATATATCAAATATATATGTATTTATTATTAACAACTCTCTACTAATCTCTTTATGAGATTAGAAGTCAAGGACATATGTACAAATCAAATGTTATCAAAATAAGTTTAGCACAATCGAATTTCACAATCTTAGTTTGACTAGACCTAGGTCTAGGGCATCTAGAATCGAGGGACCCCCAAGAACCACCCCAGGTAGTTGTAGGAGACCCACAGGGGACGGACGCGGTGACCTGGCACCGGTGCGAATCCTGTACGAGTCTATGCACTCAGACGCGATTGAGATATCAATGTTAAAGGTCCCTTGCGTGTTCGAGGCGAACACACCGATCGGTCCTTGTACGAGTCGAAGGACGCGGTCACAGATAGAGATGCAAGGGAGATGGACGCGCTGTGTCTAACACAGATGCGAACCTTGTGCGAGTCAGTGCAATGGAGATCTCAGAGTTACAGGCCCTTTGTGTGTTCGAGGCGAACACCGATCGGACTCAGAGAAGACAAGAGACAAAGAGTGGCTGACCATATGTTATGCACTACAATCTCTATTCAATATTCAATAAGCTTTCTGTGCATTGCACCTCCGGAGCCTGCCACAATAAGACTCCACTGTAATCCAGAGCAGAAGTTATTTCTATTATGGAGGATGCACCAGAGACTAAATCAAAAGCATCAGGATAAGTCCAAACAATTTTAATTTTTATTCTTCAAAAAAGTCAGAATGCGGACATCAGCCAACGCGTTTCGTTCAATAAGAACTTCATCAGGGCGTTTAATATTGATGAGAATAGAATAATCCAAAATATCTTAAAATTACAAGGATGAAGTGTACGTTGTAAAGTACAAGAGAAACCCCACGGTCCTGGGTAATTGCTGTACCATCCAGCATTGATACTCTGCAATGGTTCATTCGTAGAATGACGATGTTGTCAATGTAAGACCGATCGGACTCAGTACGAGTCGAAGGATACAGTTTTAGATAGTGTTGCAAAGGAGATGGACGCGGTGTGTCTAACACAGACGCGAACCCTGTACGAGTCAGCGCAATTGTCGCACTTAGAAAGTTAGGAGTTGTAGGACACTTCTAGGGAAGCTACAAGCAAGTCACTTACAGGGTAAGTAGTTCTAGGGCCCACACCCACAGGAGCACCGTAGTGCTGAAGTTACCTCACCCAGGGGAGCCGGGTGCATAGGTGTTCTTTGGTGTCGGGTCATGGCGTCGTTTTCAATGGGAGCCAGTGAAGACTTGCTGCTTGCGGCGACAGGAGAAGTGTCCAGAGGAATCCAAGCCTGGTTTTGGAAGATTGAAGACCTGAAAGCAGAGGGGACAGTGTTCAAAGTCACTTGGCAGTGACTCGGGGCAAGGAAGATGGATGCCCACCGTCGTTGCAAGATTCAGGTCATTCACAGTTGCCTTGACTCTTCAGCCACGAGGTCCAGGAGGTGTCGACGACGACCAGGAGCTGGATTCGGTGTGTCCCACGATGTCTGCAGCTTACTGTGGTGTCGACGACTCGATCGGAGCCAACAAGCCTTGGTAACAGCAAGTCTTAGGGAAAGTGTGAAGAGGCAATGGCGCAGACCAGCAAGGTCTGGGGGACTCACCCAGCGAGGATAAGTCAGGGCAGGCCTGGTGCAACCAGGGAGCCCTTTGGTTCTTTTAGAAAGTCTTCTGGGGACCCACAAGCCGGCGGGCAAGGGATCGCAAAGACGCCTCGGGAGGATTCACTCACAGGGGCCCACGGTCACTCGGGATGTGGTAGGCCTCTGATCTTAGGAGAGATTCCTGCTGGAGGCTGGGAACACACGTGGTCCAAAGCACAAGTTCGTGGAACGTTGTGAAGGGGTTGCACTTGACAATAGTGCACGGTACCCAGGGGTCACGGTTTCTCATTACTCTTGGGGTCCACTGGCCTCAGCTTCGCTGGGGACTCACGATGGCCTTTGAGAAGTCAGGAAATCCACTTCTTGGGCTGCAGGGACTTCGGACTCCGGCGGGAGTGGCGTAGTTTGTGACCATCGTTTGTAGTTTTTGGTGCCTGCCAAGCAGGGGAGTCACTCGACTCCAAGGGAGATTCTTCAGTCTTCCAAAGGTAGTGGAACGTCGAAGGTCCGGGATTCTTCTTGTAGAGCGTCGTCCAGGGAAATCTAGGGTGCAATGCACAGGTTCCCCTCTTATACTAAAAGAAAGGGAGGGACTAGCTCTATGACCCTACCTATGGGAGGGTCAGGGGAGTGGGTGGCTACACCCACTTCCCTTTGTCCAGTTTCGCACCAGAGCAGGGACAGGTAGCCCCTGAGCCGGTTTGAACTGGCATATGCACAGAGGAGCCTTCTGCTCCCCAGTGCAGGACTTCAAAGCACTCTAAGAGTGCACCCACCCAGCCCCAATACACTAAACCCTGTCTGGGAGGTGGTCACACCCCTTGGGACAGGATATCTATTGTTGGGCTTCCTCCACTGCAAGTGTTGGTCATCAGCAGGAGGGCAGCCCAGTGTCTGTGACTGGTGGCATCCATTTTGTGAGGCCAGGGCTCTGCAGGATTCTACCGCGTTTCCACAGTAGGTACATGTCTATCCCTCTAGAAGGGTGGAATGCTACCCCCGCCGCCAGGACTGGCGTGGGGGTAGTATTCCAAGGTGTTTGACACCATACACAACATGTTTCGATGCAGCCATTCCAAAGTTAGCATTTTACCGCGAGGATATAATGCACTTAAAAGTATATGGTTTAACCGCATCCACAAACAGCACCAGAGAATGGACTCTGAGAGCTGCAGAGGGGCCCTGCTCAGGCAGAGGCACCCCTCACATAGAAGCCAAGCACCCTGCCCTCAGGATTGATAGGGCCTGCCTTAGGGGTGACTGATAGGGTTATATGTGTGTGCAGGAGAGATATAGGGAACCTATATCTCAGTGAGGGTGCTAGCACTTCCTCACTCAGGCTGCAGTAGCAGGACTGTGGTGTCAGATTTAGTCTGCTTCCCAGGGGTGGCATAATACATGCTGCAGCCCCTGGTAGGCCTGTGAAGTACCTATGCCCTTGGTACCTAAGGTACCATATACTAGGGACTCATAAGGTGCCACAGTATCCAATCACTAGTGCACCTAGAGTGCACTCCAAATCGTTTAGAGAGAACAGAGAGGCTGGGGCCCTGATTAGCAGGGGCCCAGCCAGACTATAGCCAGAAACCAGTGTAAACATCCGAAAAAAAGTGGGGGCAACATAAGAGGCAGATCCTACTCTCCTACAACACCGATCGGTCCTTGTACGAGTCGAAGGACGCGGTTACAGATAGAGTTGCAAGGGAGATGGACGCGCTGTGTCTAACACAGGCGCGAACCTTGTGCGAGTCAGTGCAATGGAGGTCTCGATGTTACAGGCCCCTTGTGTGTTCGAGGCGAACACCGATCGGACTCAGTACGAGTCGAAGGACACAGTTCTAGATAGTGTTACAAAGGAGGTGGACGCGGTGTGTCTAACAAGGACGCGAACCCTGTACGAGTCAGCGCAATTGTCGCACTTAGAAACTAAGAGTTTTAGGGCACTTCTAGGGAAGCTACAAGCAAGTCACTTACAGGGTAAGTAGTTCTAGGGCCCACACCCACAGGAGCACCGTAGTGCTGAAGTTACCTCACCCAGGGGAGCCGGGTGCATAGGTGTTCTTTGGTGTCGGGTCGCGGAGTCGTTTTCAATGGGAGCCAGTGAAGACTTGCTGCTTGCGGTGACAGGAGAAGTGTCCGGAGGAATCCAAGCCTGGATTCAGAAGATGGAAGACCTGAAAGCAGAGGGGACAGTGTTCAAAGTCACTTGGCAGTGACTCGGGGCAAGGAAGATGGATGCCCACTGTCGTTGCAAGATTCAGGTCATTCGCGGGTGCCTTGACTCTTCAGCCACGAGGTCCAGGAGGCGTCGACGATAACCAGGAGCTGGATTCGGCGTATGCCACGATGTCTGCAGCTTACTGCAGTGTCGGCGACTCGATTGGAGCCAACAAGCCTTGGTAACAGCAAGTCTCGGGGAAAGTGTGAAGAGGCAATGGTGCAGACCAGCAAGGTCTGTGGGACTCACCCAGCGAGGGTAAGTCAGGGCAGGCCTGGAGCAACCAGGGAGCCCTTTGGTGTCTTTAGAAAGTCTTCTGGGGACCCACAAGCTGGCTGGCAAGGGATCGTGAAGATGCCTCGGGAGGATTCGCTCAACAGGGGCCCACGGTCACTCGGGACGTGGTAGGCTTCTGATCTTCGGAGGGATTCCTGCTGGAGGCTAGGACCACACGTGGTCTAAAGCACAAGTTCGTAGAACGTTGTGAAGGGGTTGCACTTGACAATAGTGCACGGTACCCAGGGCTCGCGATTCCTCGTCACTCTTGGGGTCCACTCGCCTCAGCTTCGCTGGGGACTCACGATGGCCTTTGAGAAGTCAGGAAATCTACTTCTTGGGCTGCAGGGACTTCGGACTCCGGCAGGAGCGGTGTAGTTTGCGACCGTCGTTTGTAGTTTTTGGTGCCTGCCAAGCAGGGGAGTCACTCCTTGACTCCAAGGGAGATTCTTCAGTCTTCCAAAGGTAGTGGAACGTCGAAGGTACGGGATTCTTCTTCAGAGCGTCATCCAGGGAAATCTAGGTTGCAATGCACAGGTTCCCCCTCTTATACTAAAAGGAGGGGAGGGACTAGCTCTATGACCCTACCTATGGGAGGGTCAGGGGAGTGGGTGGATACACCCACTTCCCTTTGTCCAGTTTCGCGCCAGAGTAGGGGCAGGTAGCCCCTGAGCCGGTTTAAACTGGGGTATGCACAGAGGAGCCTTCTGCTCCCCAGTGCAGGACTTCAAAGCACTCTAGGAGTGCCCCACCAAGCCCCAATACACTAAACATTGTCTGGGAGGTGGTCACACCCCTTGGGACAGGATATCTATTGTTGGGCTTCCTCCACTGCGAGTGTTGGTCATCAGCAGGAGGGCAGCCCAGTGTCTGTGACTGGTGGCATCCATTTTGTGATGCCAGGGCTCTGCAGGATTCTACCGCGTTTCCACAGCAGGTACATGTCTATCCCTCTAGAAGGGTGGAATGCTACACCCGCCGCCAGGACTGGCGGGGGGGTAGTATTCCAATATGTTTGACACCAAACACGACATGTTTTGATGCAGCCATTCCAAAGTTAGCATTTTACCGCGAGGATATAATGCACTTAAAAGTATATGGTTTAACCGCATCCACAAACAGCCCCAGAGAATGGACTCTGAGAGCTGCAGAGGGGCCCTGCTCAGGCAAGAGGCACCCCTCACACGGAAACTAAGCACCCTGCCCTCAGGATTGATAGGGCCTGCTTTAGGGGTGACCGATAAGTCTCAATGTGTGTGCAGGAGAGATATAGGGGACCTATATCTCAGTGAGGAGTGCTAGCACTTCTCACCCAGGCTGCAGTAGCAGGCCTGTGGTGTCAGATTTAGTCTGCTTCCCAGGGGTGGCACAATACATACTTCAGCCCCTGGTAGGCCTGTGAAGTATCTATGCCCTTGGTACCTAAGGTACCATACACTAGGGACTCATAAGGTACCACAGTAGCCAATCACTAGTGCACCTAGAGTGCACTCCAAATCGTTTAGAGAGAACAGAGAGGCTGGGGCCCTGATTAGCAGGGACCCAGCCAGACTATAGCCAGAAACCAGTGTAAACATCAGAAAAAAAGTGGGGGCAACATAAGAGGCAGATCCTACTCTCCTACAGTAAGGTACCCGAGGTAAGGTCGGGTAAGGTAGCCAGTGTAAGGTATGGTAAGGTAGCCAGTGTAAGGTATGGTATGGTAAGGTTCCTGCGGTAAGGTAAGGTAAGGTAAGGTACCTGAGGTAAGGTAAGGTACCTGAGGTAAGGTAAGGTACCTGAGGTATGGTAAGGTACCTGAGGTATGGTGAAGGTACCTGAGGTAAGGTATGGTAAGGTACCTGAGGTAAGGTATGGTAAGGTACCTGAGGTAAGGTATGGTAAGGTACCTGAGGTAAGGTATGGTAGAGGTACCTGAGGTAGGGTATGGTAGGGTACCTGAGGTAAGGTATGGTAAGGTACCTGAGGTAAGGTATGGTAAGGTACCTGAGGTAAGGTATGGTAAGGTACCTGAGGTAAGGTATGGTAAGGTACCTGAGGTGAGGTATGGTAAGGTACCTGAGGTAAGGTATGGTAAGGTACCTGAGGTAAGGTATGGTAAGGTACCTGAGGTAAGGTATGGTAAGGTACCTGAGGTAGGGTATGATAAGGTACCTGAGGTAAGGTATGATAAGGTACCTGAGGTAAGGTATGATAAGGTACCTGAGGTAAGGTATGATAAGGTACCTGAGGTAAGGTATGATAAGGTACCTGAGGTAAGGTATGATAAGGTACCTGAGGTAAGGTATGATAAGGTACCTGAGGTAAGGTATGGTAAGGTACCTGAGGTAAGGTATGGTAAGGTACCTGAGGTAAGGTATGGTAAGGTACCTGAGGTAAGGTACCTGAGGTATGGTATGGTAAGGTACCTGAGGTGAGGTATGGTGAGGCACCTGAGGTGAGGTATGGTGAGGCACCTGAGGTGAGGTATGGTGAGGCACCTGAGGTGAGGTATGGTGAGGCACCTGAGGTGAGGTATGGTGAGGCACCTGAGGTGAGGTATGGTGAGGCACCTGAGGTGAGGTATGGTGAGGCACCTGAGGTGAGGCATGGTGAGGCACCTGAGGTGAGGCATGGTGAGGCACCTGAGGTGAGGCATGGTGAGGCACCTGAGGTGAGGCATGGTGACGCACCTGAGGTGAGGCATGGTGACGCACCTGAGGTGAGGCATGGTGACGCACCTGAGGTGAGGCATGGTGACGCACCTGAGGTGAGGCATGGTGACGCACCTGAGGTAAGGTGAGGTATGGTGCCTGAGGTAAGGTGAGGTATGGTGCCTGAGGTAAGGTGAGGTATGGTGCCTGAGGTATGGTAAGGTGCCTGAGGTATGGTAAGGTGCCTGAGGTATGGTAAGGTGCCTGAGGTATGGTAAGGTGCCTGAGGTATGGTAAGGTGCCTGAGGTATCTGGGTTGAGGTTTCTGTGATGGGATGTCTGGGGTATGTGGGCTGGGGTATGTGGGGTAGGGTAGGAGGATGAGGTGAAGTATGGTATGGTAAGGTACCTGTTGTAAGGTAAAGTGTGGTATGGTATGGCAAGGTATGGTAAGGTACCTGAGGTAAGGTATGGTAAGGTGGCTAAGGTAAGGTACCTGAGGTGAGGTATTGTAAGGTACCTGACGTAAGGTATTGTAAGGTACCTGAGGTAAGGGTATGATAAGGTACCTGAGGTAAGGTATGATAAGGTACCTGAGGTAAGGTATGATAAGGTACCTGAGGTAAGGTATGATAAGGTACCTGAGGTGAGGTATGATAAGGTACCTGAGGTAAGGTATGATAAGGTACCTGAGGTAAGGTATGGTAAGTGCCTGAGGTAAGGTGCATGGTAAGGTACCTGGAGGTAAGGGTATGGTGAGGTACCTGAGGTAAGGTATGGTAAGGTACCTGAGGTAAGGTATGGTAAGGTGCCTGAGGTAGGTATGGTAGGTACCTGAGGTAGGCATGGTGGAGTACCTGAGGTAGGGCATGGTAAGGTGCCTGAGGTAAGGTATGGTAAGGTACCTGAGGTAAGGTATGGTAAGGTACCTGAGGTAAGGTATGGTAAGGTACCTGGGAGGTAGGGTATGGTAAGGTACCTGAGGTAAGGTATGGCAAGGTACCTGAGGTGGGTGTGACAAGGTACCTGGGGTAAGGTATGACAAGGTAGCCTGAGGTAAGAGTATGACAAGGCTACCTGGAGGTAAGGTATGACAAGGTACCTGAGGGTGAGGTATGACAAGGTACCTGAGGTGAGGTATGACAAGGTACCTGAGGTGAGGTATGACAAGGTACCTGAGGTGAGGTATGACAAGAGTACCTGAGGTGAGGTATGGCAAGGTGCCTGAGGTGAGGTATGGCAAGGTGCCTGAGGTGAGGTATGAGCAAGGTGCCTGAGGTGAGGTATGGCAAGGTGCCTGAGGTGAGGTATGGTAAGGTGCCTGAGGTGAGGTATGGTAAGGTGCCTGAGGTG